>JARHVA010007013.1:0-125000 GCA_037957365.1 Torreya grandis
TAAAACTAGCATATCAAAATCTAGATCTTACCAAATCCTATTTTACCAACCTCAAAACAGATCAATTTATCCCAATAAATTATAAATTGCAAAACCAACAAATTTTTTGCTCACATATAATTACAAACCAAATAAAATTATTTACTTACATACAAATAAAAATAAAAACCTCTCATCACACTTATCAAAAAATAAAATCACATATCCCAAGTACCATTTTACTAAACATGCACAGCCTCAACATTAATACCAAATCAACTACTTTTTAAACAACCATATGTAACAAATATAATAATATATTTCAAATCCCATAACACATTACACATGAGTTGAAATCCAAATAGTATCCATATATATAACAAAGTTTTCAAAACATATGCATCATATCAAGATACAATCAACCATGGATGGGTATCATGCCCTCACTCTCAGTCTCACTCTCTCCTCCATTACTAGTCCCATAGTCTATCCTAGCACTCGATGACCCTGCACCTCCTTGATATCTTGAATGCCTCATACAATTATATCTCTTGCTTCATTAACTACCCATGTTCATTACATAAATCTACATACCAACTTTGAAGATCTATGAACTTATCCATAATCCGTATACTCACCGATCCATAGTTAGGTGGAGGCATCCTATGCCTATATAAATTTGACCTTAGCTCATCTCTCTCTCCCACTGCTCTAAAATATGTAATTATAGATATAGTAATCCTATCAAACAAATGATCAAAAACACTATCTGTAACTATCATACACTCTATCAAACCCTCCTCTATTGTATCATTAAGAACATGTCATGTAAGCTCTCATAGTGTCAACTCAATGATGGTCACATAAAACCCATCATCTCCATGTCCTCCCTTAATAGGTGCTTCATCCTAAGCACCTCCCACTCCACTTTCATGTAGAATTAAAACACTACATTAGATTATATTTTCCAAGCAAGCTAAAACAAGTACAAACTTATACACGATTCAAATATAATCAATATTTACCTCCCATCATCTAGATCATAGTAGGATCCTCATACTCAAGGGTATCCCCTCCATAGAAAGGATATAACAGATCCCATCGATGCCTCATCCATCATCTGATATATGTCTCTATGCATCCAACATTATCTACATCAATAATATCTATAGCCACATCTTATGCATCCAAATGTAACGGTGCTGACTCAACCTCTGTAGCCCTCCCATGAGTTTCCTACCCTCACTAGTATCCATGCACTTCTCACCCACACCCATGTTGTAGGGGGCACATCCTATTGTACCCTAAACTATCTAGTCATGTACTCATACTATAATTTCTCATACACTCCAATGTAGTGGTCATGTAACCAATAATTGACCCTCATATACTATAACTACACTTCATCCTTGGGCCACCTAGGGAATCCTCTATATGACCTTCATATGATATCTTGGGTCACCAATCTATCTAAAACTCATCTATAATGATCTATCCTAGGATATTGGATATTCAAAGTACTCATCCACCACTATCTATATGGTTGTGGAGGTACCCACCTCTCCCTTAGTAATCCTATCAACCACACAACCACTATGTGCTCATAAGCCCAATAATGTAATATAGTAATTGCACTTACACCACCACTGAATGGCTCTTGAGTAAATGAGTAAATATCTTTGTATAAGTGGGAAATCATAGTCTTACCCCATGAGAACATAGTACCATACACCTATGTACTTTGCACGATCCTATGCATCCTATATGCAATCGATATCCCACTCCTGTCCATAATAAAAAATGAGGCCAACAACATGGCCATCCACTTCTATAGGTGTAGAACACTAAATTGTACTATAAATGATAGCAACACAATCACTAGCATTGCCTCTCTGATGTGTGCCTAAGCACACACTAGTAAAATATATGGATACATGATCAATAACATCTACACCCATGTCATCTTGAAATGTCACCCAACATCCACTAACTAGCAAGTAAAAAATATGATACACATCCTCTAAAATAATCATAATCTCCCTAGTAGGAACCTTGAAAGTACACATATTTTTATTCCACTTCTTACATAAGGTATTAAATATATACATATCCCACTAAACAAGACCTAGGTCACATACATGACCCAACCTTACTCTATGCATCACAACTCTCTCATCAGCTGATAAAAGCAACAATCATAGTGTCTCCAAAACCTGACCTCTAGAAAACTCTCTCATCCATACCTCACCTTGAAAACCATGAAAAAATATCATATACATTAGTTAACCATGCAAAATCAACAACCAATCAAAAACATAGCAACTAAACTAACCAACAGCTCAAAAAAATATAGCTTCCATGACAATAGTGCTGGGTATAAGATAACAACACTGGATAGGAGTGCTATAACTTAGACAACAATTTTAGAGGCTGAACATTAGTGCTAGAGGAGGGATAGGATTTCTGAAATTAGTTGAAAATTTCTTAGGCTACATAAAATATCTTAAAAACAATCAAAAATAGGTTTCTAAATAGGCAACAATCACATGTTTTAGTTGCTTTCTAAGGTAACCTCCCCACCAACCTCCACTTGGGCTGCCAACTAATCAAATCAGGTCATGGAAGGTGCTCATCTCCTTGGCATATCTCTCACCCTAGAGCTTTGAATCTCAACCTAGTCAATGCATAAATGAATCAAGAATCAATCCAATTCTCCTATATCAAATAACTTTCTCATTTAAAGCAACATACCTTTTTTCCATAACTAGAACCCCTTACCTCCATTTTGAAAATCATTTTCTTTCACAGAATCATAATAATGATGACTTCAACATCATTCATGCCTTTTTCTCTTACCACATCATTTGCCTACTGTGGCATGCACATTTCTACATTTTTATCACACCTAGATATATACCTTGATCATCACCCAAACAAAAACTTGTTCCAATTTCAAATGACTCAAACTAATCAATCAAATAATTTCTTAATCAAATCAAACAAATACCAACCTCACATCTATTATTATTACACTAGTCATCACTTTTAGCTCAACCTTATCTATCATAGATTATCATCCCTCTCCCCAAAAAGGGGGCATCATTCTGACTATTCCTATTCCTACACTCATCTAGCATGCCTAATCTACTCTCATAGATGGATACACCATGGTTCTTATACCTCTAGTAGTCAAATCATGAGGTTCAGCTTAGATTGATCAAAATATAAAGTGATTCAGACTACATGGGTCACTCAGCATGGTCTTTACACCTCTGATATTAATATTATTAGATTCAACTCAGAATGGTCAAAATAAATAGTGTTGCATATTACATGGGTCACTCAACATTACTCAGGATATTGAAGGGGATATACCTTCAATTTATAGATACACAAACTAGTCAAATATAGTGGTTCTAATCATATGGATCCATAGTGATTTTAGCTTACAGATATATAGACTACTCAGATACAATGGTTTAGATTATGTGGATTCATAGTATAGATTCAGAATCAAATACTAGATTTGGGGGCATATACATTACTACACATCTCACACATATAACTTTATATAGCATGACATAGTTACAGGACTTGATAGCAAATTATAGGCATAATATAGAGCATAATGTTTTAATCTCTAATTTTTTTCATGGGGAATGACATGATATGTCATTTCACATGTGATTATATAGATTTTTAGACTATACATAAGAATCACTCACATACCAAATTTGGGTTCATGGCATAGATGTTCATGTTCTTCATCATCTAAGATTATACATAGTAGAATGGTAATGCATGACATAATCTTTCTGCACATTTACTAGAGTTTTAGATTATACCTAGTTGTACCCATGTTTTTCACTAAGTTATATTGTATGATCATCTGCAACGGTTGGTCCATATCATTACCCAGACCTAGACTACATGAGTTTGTGCTAGATAGAGGACAAACATTGGTTTTGGGCCTCTAAGCACTTCTCAGTTCCAGTTCAAATTATTCAAAGTGGGGTCATGACAAAATTTTCTCTGCATAGTATACATACTCTATGCACACATTCCATATTACATGATTTTTTGTGGGATAAAGGATAGACATTGGTTTTGGGCTTCTGAGCATTTCTCATTTCCAACTAGATTCAACATAGGGGGTAAGCATTGCCCTCCTTATCTATGAATAAATGGATTCCATATTTAGATTCAGTATAGGGGGAATCCTTTTCAAATATTCATTCTTTGTCTAGGAATTATTCGGCTCTCCATCCACTTACTTGGCCAAGAAGTAAGTTGGACCCTTTTTTAGCACACTTATCTCCACATAGGTAGGTTTAGGTATGCATTTTATTTTATTTATTTTACTATAGTATTTCATTTCATTGCATCACTAGAATAAAAGTCGGCAACACCCTAAATTGGTCAAGCAACCACACATATCATGTCTTTTCATATGAGACTCTGATTAGAGAATATGAGCTTTGTTTAAATTATCCATGTCCTTGTTTTACTTATCTCCTCTCTATTATTGATTTTATCACCTCTCTATTATTGAGTCTTGTTTATTGATTTTATCACCTCTCTATTTATCTCAATCAATTGACCTATACCTCCAAAAACCCCCAGACATGGTCTATGTCAATCCCAGCCTATTTTTTTGAGTCCCAAATAATAGAATTCTATAGAACTACAATGCCTGATGCTCCTATCCTTATTGGTGTTGTTGTCCAACAGTCATTTTTTCTTTCCTAATGGGTCTTAAACCCTCATTAGCCCCTCCCTTAAGTTTTATTTATATTTTTTATGTTGGCTAATGTGAATAAAATTCATAAATTAAAAATAAGAGTCTCTTATATAAATGACTTTACAAGGTATTTTTTATCTATCACTTACTACTTTAGCACCTTATACATAATAAAAATTAGTCAGTAGTATAGCTTAGCATTCTACATCACACATATGCTTGCATGCTTAATCAAGGAAGGTCCTAGGCAAAAGTCATTCTTGCATATATCATGCACATTGATTATGCATGTTTCCTAAGGGAGAGCTACATTTGATTTGAGACCCTAGCTTAAGGGTTAATGTAGGTAGAGATTAGGATATAAAAGGTTCTATATCATGTGATAATTCTTCCCTTAACCTAGTTTTCCCCCTTTTACTTTTGATGCATTCATTATTTTCATGTGTGTAGATGAAGATAGGGTTTGCAGACTAAAATAGACCTACATCGAGCTCTGTTGACTTCTAACCTATAAAATTTTGTACACTGGGTCACACAGACCTAGAAAACAAAACCCAAAAAATTTATATCCTTAGGACAATAGTAGTAGAGGTGGACAAAAATGCCTATGTCACTTCTATCTAATCAAAAAATGAAAGCCAGATCCTAATTCATGACAATGTCCCAGTCTTGCATCTCAATTTCTAGCCCCTGAATCATTCATTTAGTGTATTTTTAGATATTTCATTTCTCTTCCTCATGTAAATTACTTGATAAATATTTATACTTTACCCTATTAAACTAGATTTTCCCCCTTATTCCAAATCCCTTATTATTTAAGAACTAACACACTAGTTTCTCAAAAAATAATAAAATAGACACAAAGTTTACATGACTTCACATGCATCATTTAATTCCTCATATTTGATATGGGTAAACACAAACAATCCATTTTCTCTCTTTTCCATCTATATTTATGCACCCAAGATTTGTATAAGATCTCTCCTCTCTCTCTCATCTCTCTCTCTCTCTCTCTCTCTCTCTCTCTCTCTCTCTCTCTCTCTCTCTCTCTCTCTCTCTCTCTCTCTCTCTCTCTCTCTCTCTCTCTCTCTCTCTCTCTCTCTCTCTCTCTCTCTCTCTCTCTCTCTGTGTGTGTGTGTGTGTGTGTGTATGTGTGTGTGTGTGTGTGTGTGTGTGTTGTGTGTGTGTGTGTGTTATAAATATTCCATACCAATCCACTTAAACAACCATGTACAACAAATAATGAGGAACTAATATAATCATCAATGTCATACCCAACACATACATCCTTATGATTAGGTGAAGATTCGATATGAGTTTCAAAACCCACCCACTAGTTACCCAGATAATTTCTCAGAGAGGGGAGATGATTGTCAAGCATGCCTACTCTTTATTCTCCTCAAAAAGTGATAATAAGATCAAATGGCCTTGTAAGACCATACAAAAAGGAAATAGTTATGAGTGTCCTACCTATGTCAAACCCCTATTTTTAGGCAAGTAATAAATCAATAACCAATATAGTCCAGCATTTAATATATTATAAATTGAAGATCTTAACCTAAGCATATTTATATTTATCAATGAAAAAAATAAACTATTATATTATATATTCCCTTTCACTAATCCTCTAATTCTGGTTTTGGTACAAGGTTATTTCTCTAACACTTAAATATATGGCTTATTAATTCATATCTAAGTGTATTTTTATGTGCATGCTTGTCCTATTCATTCCTATAATGTATCGTTTCATTCATATACTTATATAAATATATATTTTATATACAAGTGATTCTATTGATCATTTTGGTTTCTATATATAAGATTTGATACATATATAAAACTAAGTGAAAACTTTTTTACATAAATAGTTGATGGATAGAGTAGACACTCCTCCCACTCGATGAGTTGAGGACATAGGCATTGTTTATTACAATGTCATCTACATAGGCGCTGATAGAGGTATATATTAGTTCTTATAATTTTGATTGTAAAAATAGACTTGTTTTAATAATTTTAGTACATGTACTTGGGGAAAATATAACTTACGCAAATGTATTATGTATGTAGGGTTGTCATATAACAACTGATATTCCTATTTATAATATGAGTAGGGAAGTTTCTCATGTTCCTCCTATATTTGAGATGCTTATTTGGATAGCTGAGCCTACCATTGACTTATTTGATCATGAAAAATAGATTGAGAAAGATCATGAGCTTATAGTAATTTCATGTTTAAATTTTGTTTATTGTAGTTTAAAATTGATTTACTAACAATTTTTTGAATGTATTTTATGTTAATTTCATAATAATTCTTGTATTTGAATAGCTAATCTCGAAGCTAGCTATGAGCGTAGGACCCATAGTCAGACCATAGAGTAACCTAAGACATTAGAGGGGTCTCCATTTACTAGCAAGGCATCCTGGGTAGAGTCTTCTTTTAGGAAGACAAAGAGAGGGAGGCTATTTGATGAATAGGATGTCTTACACATGAGATGTACTTTTTTTATATGCATGTATGGCAATTGATGTATATTTAACATTGTGTATGCGAATATGGCATTCAACCAACTCTAGATACTATGTTGGTTGATGTAAATTTTTGTATGCCTATCAATGTAATCTATTTATTAACAACATTGGACACATGTGCCTAAATTTTATGCCTATCATGGCAATCTATCTAATTTATATTTAGTTTTTATTCATTCATTGTGTGTTATTGTATAGTGTTGTTTTGATCTTCTAAATTATTATCTATCAGATCTTGTATTTAATGTTGTACACACAAATGAGTATTAACTAATTATTATTTTCAATGTTATAAATCTCAAATCTCCCATATTTTTTAAATTAATGTTTTTATTTCATTATGTTTAGTGGAAATGACTAATGACAATATTATCACTTAGGCTTAATAGCCTTCTTATCTTTGTACGTGCTTCTTGTATACTTTGGATACACTTATTTGTGTCATTATACCTCTTTAAAAACTCTCAAATTCATTATCTAACTCATTTTATACATTCCATTCACAAAAGTTCTCTCACTCTTTCACTATCTTCTCACTAGGCAATACTCTTAGGTTTCAAGTACCAAAACTTGATATAGGACTCAAGGATTCAATTTTATATCATAGATGTTATTAATATTTTCAAATAACACCTTCATTAACCTATTACAAGTTCTCAAACACACTTCAACATTTAATTTCATAGTTAGGGCACAACAAGGCACCCTACACAACAAGGTACCCTATAGGCTCATCACAACAACATGTAGTATTAGTTAAATTTAAAATCTCTCATGAATCTTATAATATTTAAAAATCCTCCTTTAGTTATGTTACCATCTTCTAATTTCATGTATTCAATGGCATACTTGACAATATTAAGAAACAAGTTCTACTACTTCCCTTTGCAATGTGATTGTTAACCCAAAACAAGGTATAGACAAGGGTTTCTTTGTTCTAGAGGACTATATATTGATGATTTACCATTATCTTTTGTATTTAAAATAGTTAACCTTCCACCTCAATTATCATTGTCAATATTTTTATCATATCTACAATAAATTCATACTCCCTTATTGAGAAACAACCATTTAAATTCATATTGGACTATCGTAGGCAAAATAGGGTATATGGGTATATGTCTTACTACTTTCTTTGTATGTCTATATAGGTTCAACAAGTTAAAAAATAATATCATGATGACTCAAAAAATATCAAATTAGATGAATCACTCCAATATCCCTTCCTTTATTGTGACCTATAGTCACTTCTTGGTTACCACCTACAGTCATTCATCCACCTACAACCTTACACAAATGAAAACATATTCATGGCCTCAAAAACCTTCAAGGATAACATGAAACTAATATAATCACATAGAATGAATGGATGATCCACAAAAATTCACTTTATATTTCAATATATCAATAGGTCAATTACTCAGTACCACTTAATAGGTAAATAGGTCAATTACCACCTAATTGGTCAATAAGTCAAAGTTATCAAAATTGTCAAAGTTGTTAAAATTATCAAAATTGTCAAAATTGTCAAAGTTTTCAAAGTTTTCAATAGTTCAATAGGTAATATTTCAATTAATAATTAAGTTTATATGTCTCTATTTTAATTTTTCAAATCTATCAAAATTGTCAAAGTTGTAAAAATTATCAAAGTTGTCAAAATTATTAAAGTTGTCAAAGTTCATGTTGTGGTTACAGAACTCTAGTTTTGATGATTTCTATGTGAAAAATGACACTTCTAAAAAATATATGGGGGAGGATAACATCTAGGACCATATTATTGGCCTCTCATCATGACCGATAAATAAACCCACAACCTATTTTGACCTCAAGAACACCCTTCCCAATACAAGAAAAATGTAAATTTTTATCCTAAGATCAAACATGCATAAAATAAAAATTGTAAGTATTACAAAAAAATTATCATATCCCTATAATACCTCCATGTTCCTTCTAATTTCACCCAATAACACTTAGGTGGAAGCTCTGAGATCAATTTGTTACAAAAGTTATAGTGGTGGGTCCAAAAAATGCAAGTTTATGTCAATGAACAAGCAACTTCTTAAACTGTAACTGGAATTTCTACCTCCAGGACCTCCAAATATAAATATATCTCTTTTATCACATCCAAATAATCAAATTACATGTTATCAGACCACTAAAAATTGTGAACCCACCTGGAGGTTCATTTTCATTACCATTCTAGAGAGCAAAAATACTAATAACAAATGATGTCAAAGTTAAAATTGTGGTTGTATAATTTTGGTTTCGATGCTTATTGAGTGAAAAATGACACTACCAACACATCCATGTGGGGGGGATAACATATAATACTAGGGTCTTGGCCTCCCATTAGACCTGATCAAAAAATCCACCACCCATTTTGACCTAAAGAACACCCTTCCTAATACAAGAAAAATGCAATTTTTAGCCTAAGTTCAAACACGCATAAAATTAAAAATGTAAGTCATACCATGAATAATTATATCCCTTACATACATATTTAATCCTTATAATCTCACCCCATATCAATTATATATAATCTTTGAGATCAATCTATTATATAGGTTGTAGTGATGGGTCCAAACATGCAAGTTTTTATCAATTAAAAAAGCAACTTCTTGAGCTCCAACTAGCATTTCTACCTTTAAGACCTCCAAATATGAACTTATCACTTTGATCATGTTTAGATAGTAAAATTACATATTATCACACTACCATGATGTTTATTCTAGATAGAAGTGCATTTTTACTACCATTCTAGAGAGCGGAAACACTTACAATAAATGTTGTCAAAGTTCAAGTTATGGTTGTAGAACTCTAGTTTTGATGATTCCTAAGTGAAAAATAACACCTCAAACACATATGGTGGGTGCATAATGTCTATTAATAGGTTATTGGCCACTTTTTAGGTGCGATCAACAAACCCATAACCCATTTTGGCCTCAAAAACACCCTTCCCAATATAAGAAAAAATGCAATTTTCTAGCCCAAGTTCAAACACACATAAAATAAAAATTGTAAGTCATTTATGTGAACCATAAGATACCTCCCATACCTATTTATTCTCTCTAATATCACCTTACATCACCCAAGTATAAGTTTTGGGATCAATCTTTTATACAAGTTGCAATGACGTGTCTAAATACAAAATTTTGTTAGTGAACAAGAAAATTATTGAGATCTAACTAGTATTTTCTACCTTCAGTACTTCTACCTAGAAATATATCAATTTGATGACATATAGATAGGAAATTTACATGTTATCACACTACCATGACATTTTAATCCACCTAGAAGTGCATTTTCACTATTATTCTGGAGAGCAGAAACATTGATAACAAATGTTGTCAAAGTTTAAGTTGTGGTTGGTAAAACTCTGGTTCTTATGCATCCTGAGTTAAAATTGACACCAAAAACATGTTTTGAGGGGGGAGGGTGAATAATTTATAGGACCAAGTTATTTTCCTCCCATCAAGCCCAATTGATAAACACATGACCCATTTTGGCCTCAAGAACACCCTTCCCAATACAAGGAAAATGTAATTTTTTTAGCCTATGTTTAAAAATGCATAATTAGATCCCTCCTATACTTATTTAATCCCTCTAATATCACCTTGGATCACTTAGGTTGAAATATTTTGAGATTAATCCATTAGATAAATTTTAGTGTCAGGTCTAAAAATGTAAGTTTTTCTTAGTGAACAAGTAATTTCTTGAGCTCTAACTGGCATTTCTAACTCTGGGATCTCCACTTGTGAATCTATCACTTTGAATCACATCTGGATAGACATATTAAATGTTATCACACTACCCTGATTTTTTACTCCACCCAAAAGTGCCTTTCCACTACCATTCCAAAAATTGAAAACACTGACAACAAATGTTGTCAAAGTTTAAGTTACGGTTATAGAACTCTAATTTTGATGCTTCCTAAGTGAAAAATAACACAACCAACATGTTTGTTGGGGTGGATAACATCTAGTACTAGGTTTTTGGCCTCATGTCAAACCCACCACCAATTCTGTCCTCAAGAACACCCTTCCCAATACAAGAAAAATGCATTTTTTAAGCCTGAGTTCAAATACCCATAAAACCTAAGCTTCTCTTAGATTCAATAATATATAATTATTTATTTATAGTGCCAACCACACGAAGGTGGAAGCTTATTCTCTACCACAAACCTACAAAAAAATGTTAGTAAGAAATTTAAAATGGAGTTTATATATATACTACCTAGAAAACAAAAAAACATTTGGTAAAATTAATTACATCTACATTTGAAAAGTCAAAATACCTCATTATTTAAATCCAACAACCACTAGGATCTGCTCTAACCTTGCGAGTATCAAGAGTAGCTTCATGGTCTAACTCTTGAAATTTCCATAGTTTCCTATTTAATAGCCTCTCATGATAATTTTTTTAATTTAATATTTATTTCAAAAATCAAATTTGAATAACGTAATATCTTCTTATGCATATAAAACTCTTCAAACAACATCAAAACCAAGTTCTAGTGACTACCACTAATCCAGTGTGATAGTCAATGATTTCTCCATATATAATTGAGAAATTCAATTTTTTCTTTCTCTCTACACACCAACACAAGTAGTAATAAGTGCCTTTTTCATTATCCTCATCTACAATAACTATAAAAACATGCCCTATATCACAAAAATGTATTTTTAGTGATAATAAGATGATATATTTAATGAGAATAAATTATACATAATGAAAAATACTCTACCTAGCTTCATGAGATCAGTTACATGGTCAAAGTCATCTGATGATGTCATATTTATAAGTTGTAATGTTGTTGGAACCTAATATATGTTGATTGGAATTAGATGTTTTATAACTCTAATCATCCACCCACTCTTGTGATGCACACTCTTTCTAAATAGTGTTCATGCATGTAGAATAAAAACATTCCAAGTGTTTCATATAAATAGTCCAATAACTTGTATTTGAGCTACGAAATGAGTGGAAGTCACTTGAACCCATTAGAGTTATATAGTCCTCATAATTTGACAAGTGGTATTACTCAATTAACCACAAATTTCTACAAATAGTAGAATTTGGTTGAGCACCATGACACATGTTCTCATTACACCATTCGACAATAGTTTTTGCATCTATGAAATGAACACCCTTATCAAATTTCAACTCCTCCCTTGTAATAGCTCTATTTACACATTCTCCATCACCGTCATGTTCCCCTTTTTCATGGACAACGCTAATGATAGTCCAAATGTGTTTTATACTAGTGGTAACATTCATCCTACTCGACCAATAAAACATCTATGTATATTTGAATTGTGATGTACAATTGTTTGACCGAATGTAATGTTGATTTAAAGTAATGTTCCTCTGATTCAACTATTCAAAGAACTTGTAAAAACAACCTTTCACATACTCTAAACAATGCGATCTTTCATAAATGATATATAAATGGTACTCCATTAATATTTTCCATTGTTTCTCTATACTATTGTGTGTATACATGAATGCTATATGCATGAATATGGTAACTTGTGATGAGTTGTAATACTATGATTGAATTTCCATTTGGGGTTTGAATGTGTAATTTTTAGAAAAATCAACTACTAAAATAATGGAACCAAGTCAAAATATAACTTTTCTTATATTTAAATGTTTATCCAACCATCTAGCCATGTGTGTCTACCTTGCATACTCATAAACAATATTCTCTCTAAATTTGACCAAAATTTTGGAAATATGTATCTTTTTGTAACAAGCTCACACCTTTTACATTCTTTACCATATTTTACTTGATAAGTCACTAATTTATATTTACTTAAACCAAGTAATTAATGTCCAATTTTATTTTTAATCTCATCTTGGATACATTTTATTTAATTTGGCAATCCACCACAAATGCTGTAATTTTCATTTAAACATGATTTGTCGTAAAATAATTGTCCATCTGGTCTTTTGCAGAAGATAGTTGGAATAAATTCCCTTGCTATTTTTTTTGGTAATTCAATTCCACACTCATGAAAAAATTTATTATGAAAAGTATAATGAATATGGTGAAAAACATCATAATGCATTGAAAATTCAACATGTTGCCTACAACAAGTGGTGCATGTGTGATTTATTTTAACATAAAAAAGTTTTGCCATCTCTAAATATCTTTGACTGATATAAATTTGTTGATTTTTAAAAAAAAATTAGAGTATAATTGTGTTTGAGTCATATCTAATAAATATTTTGGATGCGGTTCACGATTATGAGAACTAATCTTTATTTCATAACATCTCTTTCATTGGGTAAAACTATTGTATTGTCTTTCTAAAATTGAGCAAGTGACTCTTTGAGAGTATCAAATATAGCCTTGACATTTCATGGAAGTCTACTAGAGAATGCCTAGAGCTCATTGGTATTAGGTTCATTAAGTCTTTCACATCTTTCAATTTCTTTCATTATTGATTTTCTATTTATATCAAGTGTTTGGCTTGTTTTTGAAACCATTCATTTTTTCCATGTCTTGTCACTTATTGCACAAGTTGTAAGTATACGTCGAGAAGCATTTAAATATTTGGTGCATGATTTTGGGCCTATAGTATGATATGTATCATGTATATTTTCAAAAATTTCATCATTTTCATCATCTATATTAGATGTTCTTATTCCTAATGTGTACATTATAGGTCTCATCTTCATTAATTTTATCAATGAAATAAAGAATTGACATCTTTGACTATCATATTCCAAAGTATGAAAGAAAGTATCCCAAATTTGTTGAGCCAGTCTTATTGAATGGCAATTAGACATTTTGTTATGCATTGGTTCTCAAATATTTTCATTAACTTCAATTAATTACTTATTTTTTCTACGCACAATTCTTAGAGGTTTTGGTAATGGTGGAATTTGTTGAGAGGGTGTTTCAAAAACATTATTACTTTCATTTTTTAGAGGTGGGATGATATTTTATTCATTGTCAATTTCTTCATTATATGTTTCCATGAATTTTTCTTGATGGTTAATTTAATCATTATTTATTTCCATCAAATTTTATTCATTCATAGGGGGTGAAACAACATATATAGACTCATTATCAACAAAATCAAAAACTTATAACTTTGAATGTGAAATTTCAACATTAACTAATTCATTGTTTTTAATTTCATTATTGTTAATTTCAATATGGTTAATTTCAACATTATTTAATTGATTATAGTTAATTTCATCTTTATTTAATTCATTATTATCAATTGGCTCATTATCTATGGCATTTGGCTCATTAGGATTAGGATTTATACCTTGTCTACCATGAATTTCTCACATTTGTAGCTTGTTTTACTCTCTTAGATATTTTAATTCCTATGGTGTTTTATTCTTCAACATCTTCATCTTCCTCATTGAATGTGATCTGACACCCATCATAAGGGATAATTAACAAATTTTGAAAGGTGGATTCAAGTACACAAGTACACAAATCTCACATAAGTATGCAGAGAATGTTTATGATGACATAATTCTAGATTTGGGTTTAAAATAGTCATTGATAAGTGTACTTAATCTAAAATAAGAATAATGTGATCTCATTATATAATGTGTTATATGTTGTATAAGGTTTTGGCCCATCTAACCCATTGATAAGTTTATATCGACAATAATGCCATCACATTATGTAATAAAGTGATCACATTATTTTCAATATAAGCTTTGGGTTTGGTAATTGGTAATGATAATGAAGTGTTAACTATGTTAATAATAATGCGATCATGTTATTAACCAATGTGATCACATTATTAAATAACGTGATCATGTTATACTTAATATAGATAACGGATTATGGATTAAGGCATTAGTGCATAGGGTTTAAGGATTATGGATTAGGGATTGCAATTTATGTTTTAGGGATTATAATTTATGTTTTAGTGTTTAGATATTAGGTATTAGAGCATTTAGGGTTTGGGCTTAAGGGTGTATATAAGGTCTAATCACTATATGTTATGTGTAAACCTAATTTTTACAACAAAGGATGTTAATTAGGACTAAATCAATTGGTAAATAGGGAGATTTTTTGTTTTACAATTTAGGGTATAGTGTTTAAGGCTTAGGTTTAAGGTACATAGGGTCAATCACAAAGATAATTATTAGTCTAAATGATGTTAATTTGGCCTAAAATTATTGGTTCAAGATTTAAATAGTTTATATTTATGGCTTAGAGTTTAGGGATTAGGAACTTTAAGAATTAGGGATTGGGGTATAGGTTTTAGGGTATATAAGGTACAATTGTGATGGAAATTGGTACAAATTAGAGCTAATCAACCCCAAAATCACATTTTATAGTCATGCAATTAGGTTTAAGTTGCTTACAATATCCCCAATTTACTTGAGATACATAGTTATATTAGTACTCCGAAGGCTTTAGCCATACATTTAAAAAGTTCATTTTATGACATCTTATGATACAATCAATTTTAGCATAATGCATGTGTATTTGCATCATGTAGTGGGCATTTGAGTATAGTGATTACAATTTATGTTTTAAGGATTAGGGATTAGGGCATGGGGTTTGGGTTTAAGGACCTATATATTAATTTTTAATTATTTTATGCCATGTAAACATAATTATTACTACAAAAGATGTTAATTGGGACTAATTGATTGGTAAATATGGAAAAATTATGGTTTAAAATTTAGGGTATAGTTTTTAGGTTTTATAGTTTATGGCTTCTAGGTCTATATACACACACACACACATGCATGTGTGCATGAGCGCATGCATGCACACACACACACACACACACACACACACACACACACACACACACACACACACACACACACACACACACACACACACACACACACACACACACACACACACACACACACACACACACACACACACACACACATGGTTTAGGGTATACAGAGTCAATGAAAAATATAAATAAGGACAATTTGAATTAGTCAGACTTATTTATGACTATAAAATGTGTTTTTGGGTTGTCAAGATGTTATCATGCAGATTGAGTGAATTAGTCAAATGGGGAAATCAATCATGTGATTTAGGCCAAATTGAGCCCTATGAACTTAATTTTTAGTCTAGATATAAAGTTAATTTGGGCTAAAATGATTGGCTCAAGGTTTAAAGAGTTTATATTTATGTTTTAGAGTTTAGAGATTAGGAAGTTTAAGGATTAGGAATTAGGATATAGGTTGTAGGCTATATTTATACAATCATGTAAGTAATTGGGGCAATTTTGGGATCCTTAAACCTATATCTGTGACTAAAAAATGTGAATTTGGGATCAATTATCCCCCACATCAGCACATATTGAGCCTATGAATTCAATTATGGTAATGAGTGATGCAATTTAAACCAAATTCATACCTTTGAACTTAATTATTCCACACACACACACACACACAATATATATATATATATATATATATATATATATATATATATATATATAAGATGATAATTAGGGCTAAATTTATTGGTTTAAAGTTTAGGGTCTATAATTTAAAGCGTTTGGGGCCTAAGGCTTATGGATTAGGGTTTAATGTAAATGGTACAGGGTTTAAAGTTAAATGGTATAGGGTAACTTAGACTTGAATATATCAGATATAGGGTCCAATAACTAAGGTAACTAAAAAACATTTGAGCTGCTTATGACACCTATTTATGACTTGATTACCTTCATGTTTGCATTTCTGATAAAATTAGGGTCAATTATGCCATGTACATGTTGCATACATGTTATACAATTGATTGAGATATATATTTGCTTTAGGGGCTCAATTTTTCCTAGATCATGTAGGGAATTGCATAAAATGACTAATTGGATCAATTCATGATAGAAGATCAATATTTTGATTTTTACCCAAATCACATCTTGATATTTGAGGGGTTCAAATTGGCCTTAAATATGTCCTTGAATAAATGAATCAAATAGCTCTGCCTCTTTGGTAAATTAGGTTGAAGGGACTCAAAATAAACCCATTTTAATTCAGATGCATAGCTAGATTGCTACTCTAAAGGCTTTAGCTATAGGTTTAAAAAGTGCATTTTGTGACATCTCATGATAAAATCAATTATATCATAAGGCATATATGTTTATTGCATGTACTAGGAATTACGGTGAAGGGATTATAATTTATGTTATAAGGATTATAGATTAAGGCATAGATTTTAGGTTTAAGGACATGTATATTAATGTTTAATCACTATATGCCCTGTGTTCAAAGCTGATTCTTACTACAAAGGATGTTAATTAGGAGTAAATTGAAGTTGGTAACTAATGAAAGTTTATGGTTTACATTTAGGGTATAGTGTCTAGGGTTTAGGGTTTACAACTTCTATATTTTAATGTATATACATGGTTTAGAGTACATAGGGTCAATCACAAAGAAAATTAAGGACATTTTGAATCACTTTGACCCATTTATGACTATAGAATGTGTTTTACAGTTGATATTATACCACAGATGTCATCATGAAGATTAAGTGAAATACTCAAATGGGGTAATCAGTCATGTGATTTAGGACAAAATGAGCCCTATGAACTTAATTCTTAGTCTAAATGATGTTAATTTGGGGTAAAATGATTGGTTCAAGGTTTAAAGAGTTTATATTTATGGTTTAGAGTTTAGGTATTAGGAACTTTAGGGATTAGTGCTTAGGGTATAATTTTTATGATATATAAGGTGAAATCATGATGGTGATTGGGGAATATTTTATCTCCTTAAACCTAGGTCTCTAAGTAAAAAATGTGAATTTGGGATCAATTATCCCCCACATCATAATAGATTGAGAGCATAAATTCAATTGTGGTAATGAATGATATAATTTTAACCAAGTTCATCCCTATGAACCTAATTCTTACTATATACAAAGGATGTTAATTGGATTTAAATTGTCCCAGGGGCATATTGAGCCTCAATCTAAGGAATTTCATCCATATGATATCAATTGGGGATCTAAATTCTCACCATATAAAAAAATAAGTAATTTTTCAATTTTATATGCTATTCAGTCTAAAAGAGTTGTGTATAAGGAATTACATTCATATACAATATAAATTGGGGCTTACTTGGCCCTCATTGCATACCATATTGAACCAATAAAGTATTTAGTTCAAGATGGCACATAATTGGGGATAATCAAGGCTTACCCAATGAATTATGTCAACATAATTTTAATTGGGGTCCTCATTGTATGCCTTATTCAAATAGTTAAGTGTTTTATTCAATTTGATATGAAATAAGGACTAATTGAACCCTTTTTAAGGAATTACATCCATCTAATAATAATTAGAATTCTAATTGTGCACCAAATTTAGCTAAAAGAATATTTGGCTCAATATGATATGAAATTTAGTCCAAACAAGCCTTATTTAAGAAATTTCATCCTTATATTGTCAACAAGGACCTCTATTGGTTATAAATACATAACATATTGAATCAACCAAGTATTTAGTTAAGTTGAATATGCAATTATGGCCAACTGAGGCTCATTCAATTAACTGAATAAATTTAATGTCATTTACAACTTCGTTGGCCCTAATTGTAAACTATGTCCAACTAATCATGTATTTTGTTTTATCGTATACATAGCTAGGGCCAACTAAACCCCATGAAAGTAATTTTGTCCATATAATGTTCTATTTGGGTTCCATTAACCCTAACTAAAAACCATATTCAACTAATTGAATATTTAGGCTCCATATGATATGCAATTGGGGCCACTCAATCCCCAATCAAGGAATTAAATCCATATAATGTTAGTTTGGGCTCCTATTACACCATGTTAAATCAATTAATATTTTTTCAATTCTATACACAATTGAGGACAACCAAGTCCTATGTATTAATTACTTCCACCTATAATATAAATTGACTCATTTTCACCCCATGCAATGAATTGTGTCCATCTAATGTCCATTATGAATATTTTTCCCTTATTGCACATCATATTT
Source organism: Torreya grandis (assembly GCA_037957365.1). Lineage (NCBI taxonomy): Eukaryota > Viridiplantae > Streptophyta > Pinopsida > Cupressales > Taxaceae > Torreya > Torreya grandis. The sequence goes on from JARHVA010007013.1 coordinate 19,210, forward strand.
GACCAATCAAGTATTTTATTTAGTATAATATATAATTACGAGTAATTGGTCCCCATGTAAGGAGTTTCTTCAATATAATTTCAAATAGGGATTTGATAGCACACCATAGTAATCTAATTAAATATTTAGTTCAATCTAATACACAATCAGGGTTAAATGATCTTTGAGAAAGGAATTATGTCCATATGATGTCAACTAGGTCTCAAATTACACACCATATTATAAAATTCCAAGTATTTATTTTAGTTTGATACATAGTTAGGGATAACCAAGTTCCATCCAAGGAAATTTGTCCATTTAACTTTAATTTGGGATCTATTAGCCTGATTGCATAACATATTGGGATCAAAGGAATAATAAATTGATTCACAGGTTAATACATCTCCAATTATCATTTAATGCTATCAATTCTTGACAATAAAATTGGTCCTAAACAATAATCTTAATCAACCAATATTTGATCTTAATAATACTAGCCTTAATGGCTCATATTCAAGTTTTAGGGTGTTGAGAATATGTAACATGATCACATTATTAAATATCATGCTCATGTTAATAATGTAGTTAATAATGTGATCCTATTATTAACTTGGTCACATTATTAATGTAGTTGTGGTATTTGAATTTGAATTTAATTCCCATGCTTCTTGGCTTAGGAATGGCTTGGATTTCTGATCCAAAGGCTTGGACTGTCAATATACAATAGAGTTTTTCAAGGTATGAAAATAAACAACTAGTTTCAATTTTGATTTCCAAATACACTAAGAATTTCAACATGAAAATTCAAAAGATTGATACCATCACGACAAGCATGCTCTCATCTTTCCAAAAAAATATTTTTATAATTTTCAGACTAATTTAAGGTTTCAAACTATGTTAATTTCCAACTATGTCTTTTTTAGGCCACTACATGTCACAAACATACATGTCTATACATGTTCATGTAATTTGTCTTTCGTTGATCGAAGTGAAAAAAAAATTATTTGGTGAACAATTATGCCTAATTATACACAAATTAAAAAAATTGATTTTCATTTTTTTTGAGGTATTTATGCATGTTGCATATATTGTTATCCATTTCTCTATCAGCTCTTAAGATCTATTTACTTGAACAATTCATAAAAAAAAGTATTCATTGAAAAAATATAAAACAAAGGTGACCTACCTAAATATCTTATCTAAATTTCCCCAAAATGGTTTCAAATAATTTTAAACTCTACTCAAACAATGGTGCACATCATGGCCACCTATCTACTATGTTTTCTAAAAAAAATAGGATTTACTCTTAAAATTTTAAATGTTTGACCTAGTTATACTTAACCATTTTTTTTTAAATAGTGTTTTGGAAATTTGACTCAAAGTTTTTCATTTCATGGTCTTACACCATCTTCAAATTTGGAGTGTAGGTATCTCAAATTTTATATAGAAGTTTAGCCATTTTTTATCCCCCAATTTTGTGCACTTACCTGATTATGGGGTCCAATTATGGATATTGGGGTATTATCATAGGATCTAGAATAGATTATTGGGATTATGGAGCTAGAGGTTTTTTGAAAAAAGGGAAATACATATTAGTTATATTATGTTGATGCAATAAAGAGACTCAAAGATCAAGTTCACCAAATGTTTGATCCTAAATTTAGATGTTTGAGATAGGGTTAATAATATATAAAAAATTTAAGCAAAATGAAAATTAACTAATTTATATAATTTTAGTTATTTGAAAGCTTAGATAAAAAATATTCTTAATTATATAACTAAAATATGCTATATATAGAAAGTACCAACTTTGAAAGAAGTTCAATTGATTTCAATACCAAAGAGAAATTATACTTAGTTGCATTTAAAGTACACAGGTAAATCTAGGTTATACATAGCTACAAGTTTACATGATCAATATCTTAGGACATTCTTCATATTATATAAATATTGTGTCTATATTTGCATACACTAATGTCATCTTTGGGACATTACCATCAACACAAGTGTTTGTGTTGTGATCATATTATCCAATATAAAATATCCACTAGATCTCTATATAACCAACTTAAACATTATTTGTTTTGTTACCTTTATAATGATGTCTTAATATTTAGAATATAGGTTCACTCTCTTCTTATCAATCAAATCCTAGTTCTTCACCCTTCTTCACCTTTAAAATGAGTTTTTCCAAAAATAGGTTTATAGAATCACATTGTCAAGATGACCTAAATGAGATCTTTATCATTAAGTTATACTTACATAGGTAATACTCAAAGGATGGCCTAAGATGTATGTAATTTTCACTTATGTGTGGGATCATGTGTGAACAATGGTGTATTATGTTATAGTAGATACATGCAATGATCTTGCTTGTAACTTGACAAATATCACTCGTGAGTTATTATTTGGATTATTTTTTGATTATTTATGAATGTTACTACAACTGATAGATAAATATGGATCAATAGTGAATAATAAATAATTTCTGTGATTAATTAAATGAGCCTTGATAAGTGTTTGGTTGGAATTTTTTACATGAATAATGAAAAATCTTATAATTTTATTTATACCATACCTTTTGAAAATATTTAATGGTAGGGTTGAAAAAGACAAATAGGCAAATCTATAGGTTTTGAATACCTTCTAATTTAGATGAATTTTAAGCAGTTGACACTAGATAAGGATTTGGATAATAACATCGATGTTAGTGTCCCTCTATGGCCAATAGTGTCCAAAAAGATAGAGAAAAGGTATAGATTTATAACTAACATTGAACGATATGTATCAAGTTATGATATTTTTTTAGTGTACAAGTTGTTTGGGTCATCTGAATTATATGGGTTAGATTATAATATAATCATTTAGGCATGGTGAGATGGAAAATATGAGTCTTTTGATGGTGAGAAGGTCTATAACTAAAAGGTATATCCTTGATTGGTATAAGTCAAATTTACAATATTGAAATGTTATTAATATTCAGTTTTAGTATTCTCATTTTCCCACCTTTAATCTATTAATACATTAAATTATATTACTAATTTTAAAGGAAATAAATTTGCACGTGATTGTGTATAACATAGGTTGCCTTTATTTGAGCCCACTTTAATTTTTGTGTTTATGTATGACCTATAAACAAGATCATGTTAGACTATAAATTAGTTAATATAATTGAAATGCTTAAATATAAAGAAATAAATAAAGGAGTACACTTGTGTGTTGATGCAACCATGTTGCCCCTTTCTAATTTGCTTGGTAAAGATGCTTCTTTATGAAGTATTAGAGTTGAGAGATGTTTAGACCTAAGCCCTAGATATTTTGAAGAGGGATATTGGAAGGTATTATTCCCACAATATGGTAAAAGGATGAGTTGTGACATGGCCTATGACATCACTACATGTCAATCATAAAACTAAAGTTTTAATATATAATTTGGTGAGGGTGAGTGATATAATCAACTATTTATAAAAATATAGTGACTTTGGATGATTTAATAAACCTAACCTATAAATATTGTGAGTTTTATTTACTTAATCAATCCATATTATAAATTGAGCCAACTACTACACAAAAAAAAGGTTCGATAACAATACTTCTTGGTGTAAAACTATTCTTCCTTGTGATAAAAATATTAAGATATAATTTGTGAATTTATAGTACAATATAATCACATATTTTTTTGTCTAAAGTTGAATTATTTATCAAAAATTAACCTTTGATATGTTACTATGTATAATACATGTACCACAAATCTTAAATGCTTTATCCTAAATATGTGAAAAAAAAGTGCAATGTATAGGATTATGACCCAAGTATGTAACTCAATCGACCCAAGTATGTAAATCAATCATTTAAATGTATTGGATATTTTTTAAGTATTAAATTCATGTCTTTGTGACATTCTCCCACTAAAATTTTGAAATTAAATGTGGAGGTCATTCCTTTTATAACATGCCCCACTGATATGCCTCCCCCCTTTGTTTGAGATGAAGGAAATAGAATCGAATAGGTACCTTACCTCAAAATCATAAGGTAATAAATATATATGTTGTGTGTGAGTCATGTAACATATATATGTAACACTTATAATATATTAATCTCATAGTATGTGATCACATCAATCCCTAAAATGCATGATATGTATCATGGCAACGTCTATAAATAAATAGTACAAGCTTAAGAAATAATGAAGCACAAACACAAAAGCACTCAATGTGATGGAAAATAATGGTCAAAGGAGGCCTCATATAAGGGGCATATTTAAAATCCAAACAAATGAAATTAAATGTCATATTCAACTATCCTATCAATAGGGAATGACATATTCATATTTTCAAACAACATACAATTTAATAGAGGCCAACAAGTCATTAACATATTCAAATGTTCCACAAGTAATAAAATAACAAGGAATGAAATACACTCAAGGAATTGAAAATGTGTATAAATTAAGTATAAAAAAACATCATAAGCATATCATATTAGTCCATACATATATGTGTTAGTAAATAATGTTAAGTAAATTAAATTATAAAGCAATTAAATGCCAAAAGCAATAGTTTGAAAATATGCAAAGGTGACAAGCTTACCATTAATGTGACTTGAACCATAATCTCCATCAAGTCATGTATTAATCAGAGCAATATTCAAAAATCTACCCAAACTCAACTATTTATAACTAAATTTTCATTAAAAAATCTAAGCATTTGTCCTTCCTACTATCTACATCCTCAAAGATCAAGCTACTCATGAATTGCTCCTAGACTACCAATATCAAAGCTCAAAATTTGTATATAGATACAAGGGGATATTAGTTACTACCCAGGATATTGAAAATATGGCACAAGAAATACCCTCCACTCTAAGTAATGGAATAACATTTATGAATGATGATTTTATTTTCTAGTATGGTAATTTAGTTGTGTTCAAAGATAAAAAGTTCATCTCTGAATCCATAAACATAGGGGAATACATTATGGCACTATATATTATAATGTTCAAATATCTAGGGATATTAATTATTTTGATACCATGCCCTATATTATTCAACTCGCTTCAAACATCCTTACAATTCAAGCTACATGTGTCTACAAATCCATAAAAAAAACTAAAGGTTATGCCATGCACTGACCTAGTATATGACATCTTCGAGATGCCAAAATGTGAAAATGGATTGCTCAAATCCATAAACCAAGGGATCTTAATTTATTTCATCATAGGGCCCATTTTTTTAAAGATAAAATGACTTATTGTTGCCATAGGTGGAATACAAATAGAGCATCATTGACAACTGCTACAAGGTACACTCTTTAGACAATGTCCTAGCATCTTGGGTAACTAACCCAAAGGGATATCTTCATGAATGACCAAGGGGAATTACCCATCCAGTGATTTAGGAAGGGAGTGAGGATTGGTCTAGCCTTACTGAATATAATATTTTTTAACCTGCATATTAGATATGTAGACATCAGGAGTATTCCTCTCTTCCACATAATCCTAGAAGATCAATTGATTCCCCCACTTAGGGATATTATTAAATATAATATAGTCACTATTATGAATTACACCTAAATTAATGGTGACCCTTTATTCATTATGAGTTATATATTGGATGCAATATGTGCAACTGTGCAATTAGTTCAAAATTCATATTCCCTTGAGAGGCAATGTTTTTTGTCTCAATCATTCTCTACAATGCACATTCAAAATTTTAGGTGTATATCAAGATAATTACATAAAAATTCTACCCACTTTTTTACAAGCCCATCACCAAATATGAAATTCAAAGAGTTCCCTCATAAGTCATACAGACATTGAGAAAACTAGGTAGCTTCTTATTCTACCCTAATTGCATGATCATTTGAGTGAAAGGAGTGATGGTAGCACCACTCAGACTACTAAGATATGTGCCAATGAAGTTGGTAGAGGAGAAGATGGCCTATCAACTAATCCATGGAATTTATGGCATATTTAATAGAAAAAATAAGATAATCCCCAATAGGAATCCTTATAAGTTGGGAAGAATAAAGATAATGAAATATGAAGAAATTATAGTAACTGCAAGGTATAGGGACTTGTACCTATTTCCTAAGGATGGTTTTAGGGCATGAGACCCTAATAATGTCATTTTTAGATACCTAATAAAGTTTCAAAAGGATGTGGAATTATAATATAATCATCAGGAAGATGTGCATAAATGGATATACTTAGATGCCATGAATGATGAAGTAGTCCTCAAGAATGATATGAGGAAGAACATAACGATTTAAATGAGGCTTGATCAGAAATTAACAAGGACATAGTAAAGCCTCAGCTCCCACCAACTCATGGGAACATGTTTGATGTAGAATACAAGGTTAAACAAGAGGAAGAGCAAGATGACAGTGTTTCTCTCATTCGGAACAAACCCTACAGACATACATTGCAAGCTACTCCAAGTGGATAAGGCATGCCTCCAAGATATAAGTAAGGAGAATATATTATCCATCATGACCTCTCTTAAAGTCATACATTTATATCTGTATCTACTATGGGAGCTTACATAAAAATTTTGAGTCAACCTAATCTTGAGGTCATTGATCTTGAGGAACTACAACAAGGTATTAAGCTTTCAATGAAAGATTCACAAGCACTATCAGGGAGCAATATATAAAATGTTTACAATAGGAAGAAGTCTCCAAAGGCTTATATGAGGGGGGTAGTATCTCCTCCCTCAACCTCTAAGGCAAATTCTCCCACAAGCTCACCTTAGGCTACCATTGGTGTAGGTACTATCCCACCACACTCCTTCTTAGTTGTTAGTACAATTATAACTGCTCATGCTTATGATATTTATCCCATTCCCATGTTTTCATCCCTTAATGTTGTTTCCTTTGGGGGAACCATTCCCCACATCATCTCCCATGCTACTTATAACATTACGCATCCATCAACCTTCCAAAGCACTAGTGATAGCTAAGATGTGGATTCTACTCCTTCTTAGGGTACCATAGCAAGTGCATCACTCATATTTGCCTCTTATGCATCTACTAAGCCATTGAAACCCATTTTAAAACCATTCACCTAGAAAAGGCCACTTAAACTCACTATAAATGCTAAGGTGAATGTTCCTTCAAAAATCCCTTCAGTTTTTCTCAACATGGGCCCTGATAAATCTTTATTTGACCCACTTAGGTAATTAGACCCAACCATCTTATACATCTCTATCATAGCCTTCACCTATTATTCTAGCCAAGAACTACTATTGCAGCCACCTCCCACACAACCAACATCCACTACCACCACAAATTAGATTAGGGAATGATGTAGTTAGTAAGGTAAGAGAATCCTTAGGTAGTCCAAATTTTGACCAAGTTGGAGTTAGGTTTGTGCTGACACACAGAACCATGAAGAGGATGGTTCAAATATAAGTGGAGTAACCACAGTCAGGCTTGGATGTGATCTATGAGAGTGAAGAGCCCTCTTTAAGTTGACTCAAAAAAGAAAGGCTAGCCATGGAGATGTATAATAGTATGTATAGGATCCTATATCTTTGGTTCAAGTGCAAGAAAAATATACTATTACCTTGATGAAGGGGATGCAAAAAGAGTTGAAGAGGCTGAAAGAGAAAGCACTACGAACAGTGTCAGATGACACTATAATTTCAATAATAAATGTTGTGATAAATGTTTTCAACCTCTATAAAGTGATGAATAAGAGGTAATAAGATGGGTTCAAGTAATCTAAGTGGGTCATGAATACAAAATCTTACACTCTATGATGCCAAGTTGATGAACTTGGATCGAGTCACAAGAAGCAATAAGTTCTTTGACCTAAAGGTTCTGCCACTTGAGGAAATTATTCCTATTTAAACTATCCTCATGAAAAGGAGGAGGAATTTGAAGGGATGGATAGATTAGATCAAGGATGCAAATACATCCTTTGAGAAAATTGAATTTAAGATTGCCTTATTGCTAAAGGATGCCATGCTCACTAGGGTGATAAAATATTAATGGCTCCTTCATGGATGGTCAAGAGTTTAAAGCACAAATGAAGATGTTTTTTTGTTTAATTCTACAGTGATGTAGCTAGTGAAAATATTGCTATATAGATAATAAATATTCAAATATTTGTTAATTAAAGGTTAAAAAATTCAAAGGAAATTAAGGAAGCACTAAGGCCAGTATTAACAGAATATGAAAAGCTCATCCAAAAAATTCCAAACTCTTTTCAGCCCATGATCCTATATTTTTCTCAAATTGACCAAGATTACTAGGCATGTGAAGAGGTATGGACCAAATAATAAGATTATAAGAAATGAAGATAACAACAATAATTTCAAGCCAGCTAGCAAACCACCTCTAGGGCCCTCAGAATATTTTGATTAATTTTGTTAATTTGCATGTAGAATATTCTATTGTAATGTGGAATTTTAAGCCACTTAGCTATATTTAGGTGAATTTTGTGGGCTTTCTTAAACTTTTCTTAGGTGTTTTGAAGCCTATACATAGGGTTTCCCTCTCATTTTTAAATCATAAATAGTTATTGCAAGAAGTAATACAAGAGAGCCAAAGAATTCAAAAGTTTGTATGAAGTGCTTAATTGTTTGTTTTTGTGGTTTCTATACTCACATTTCTTTATGTCATATAGTTTATTTTTTAAATTTGATTTGGAAATTATATTTCATATATGCATATGTTATTTTCATCTTGATGTTAGGCTAAAAAATTTAATAGTATGCTTCCTCTATTTTCTTCTCATTTGCATCTAAATGTGTTATGTAATTTACTGTGGGTGAGAAATTTTATACAAAGTATGTTGTTAAGCATATAAATTTTCCTTCCTCTAAATTTTCAACCACATTTATTTAACTTTGATCATTATGCTAGGCTTGGTAGATGCTAGTTTCATGTTTTTTTCCTTAAAAGTTAATATAACTACTGCCTTCAATCATCTTAAGCAAATCATCTTTTTATAACCCACCCTACTCACTCTTAGAACCACCCATGAATCACATTAGCTTACTTCATTCTATAAATATCCACTGTTTGTTTTTATTCTGGGAAGTAATTATCAAATATTAAGACAATTCACAAATATTAGCAAGAAATTATGTCACTACATAAACATCTATTGTCCTTACAATAGGGTCTACTTACAGACTTTCAAATTGGTGACCATATCTTTTTTGTTTGTACTATTCCTAAAAATAGTTAATAAAAAACTCAAGCCCCAAGTCTTCCAATACTTAAAATTTAGTTTCTTACTTTCCCTAGATTCCCTATTGACACAGGGAGCACACTAAGTGCATCAACAAGAAGGGAATTTTCTAGCACTAGGAGGAAGGCCTTATGCAACTATTTTCATGCATCTTTGTAGAATTATAGTGTAATTTATTATGTACATGCTTAATTATTTCAAATTACTCATATATTATTGAATAACACTAAGGGTGTACATTATTTACATGAATCTTTTCATTTTTTGAAGAATTTCATCGAAATTAGTGTTCATTTGTGCAAAGTTAATAAAATAATCTATTTATTTTCTTAAATTCATGCAAAGATAGGTGAAATACCCTATAATTTATCCATATTAAAGGTTATTTTAATCATCTTTGCTCATTTTTTTGTAAATTTGTTAAATAATTGGGATATTTATGCAAAAATCATTCTCTAAGACATTGCATATGTTGAATCTAGGCATTTGACATCTTAATAACTATAATCTTCTTCGATTTAAGCTAACTTTTTCATATCTTTGTGTTTAAAATTTTTAAAAAACTTTTAGATCATTAAATAAGTCATATAAACACTTTGATTTGTTGGTCTAACACTCATCTTTGTAGGTTAATGTGTAGAGCTAATAATATTTTCACAGATTTAAAAAAAAATTAGGTTTCTATGTTTGGATCTTCAAATGTCAAGATAAATATACTGGATCTATAGTTTCTTTATAAATATTGACTAATATTTTTTATATTTTTTAACACTTGTGAGACTATATTTAAAGTTCTTTTTCTATTAGTATCCTTTATGTATCCTAGAGTTACCTAGGATTAGGACCAGGTCCCAATCTGAACCCAAGACCCCTTTAATATCTCTAGAGACCCATAGGAAGGTTGTATCTGATAAAGGTAGATGAATAAATTATAGTACCCAACCAAATTCTCCACCCAAATAGAATTTTCAACCCCTTTTTCTAATCATGGCATGGTTATCTAGTTCATCCATCAATATCCCTAGACCTGTGCATGATTTGCCAATAAACCTAGAGAAGTATCTACCTCTCTTCAGCCCCACTGGTAGGGTGACTACTGAGGAAAATATAAATTCCTTCAAAACATATTTGATATTTATTGATGTGATCTATGAGGATGTGGCATGACATCTCTTTCCTTTCATATTTTGAGATGTAGCATATGATTGGTTCCTTAACCTACCTGAAGATTTCATCATAGGATGGAATCAATTCATTGACACCTTTAGCACTCAAGTTGGTCAGGTAGATATCCAAAGAGTGGTGTACCAATAGTTTACCATATTAAAAAATTGATCCAAAGGAGCCAATTATAACATTCAACGCTAAGTTCTAAAATATGTACACCTTGACATCCCCACCATATAATCTTGTAAATGAATTGGAATCAAAACCATACAAGAATGCTTTAGATCTAATGATGGTTGTATTTTTTAGAAGGGCCTTGAATATTTACACATTACCTTTAGCCTATGTTTAGGCCATTCATATTGAAGATAAAATGCACCTGCAGGGGCATCCTACCTTTGCTATACACAAATTGGATCCAACCATGCCTACTCTAAATTTCATCCCTAACATGAATCAAAATCACCCTGCATTAAAATAACTACCAGTGATCAACTAGATGCCTTCAAGCCATGCTACACCCAACCAATAGCTAGGTTTTTAACTAAACCAACTTTGGAGTGCATCTATAGAATAACCAAATGATGGTTCCTATGAAGAACACGAATGTCCAAGAAGAAACTCAGAAAAAGAAACCAGAACCTTCAAAGGGAGAGTTAGTTTAAATTCAATGAATAATTCAAAATATCGCTAATTATTTCTTGGATCTCAAGAAATATATGGGAAATACTGGTGAGAGATTCAATAGAAATTATAATTTCCAAAGATGCAATAGACCTTTCAGTAGGCCTAACAACAATAATGAGTCCCCATTGAGAAAACTATCTGAGATAAGCATTTGTGACATAGCCTTTCCTAATTGGTGTTGAGTGCACAATACAAATAGACATGGAGAACTAGATTACGTTGATTTCTACCATGCATTTGAATCTATACATAGCCATATGGAAGGATTCAAGGTGAATCTCAATGATAAAAAAAATACTAAGAGATTTGATAATTCTAATGATGCTTGTAGATCACCTAAATTGGTCCTCATGGTTGAGACTTATAGTTTCTCCAACCAAGATGAGAATGAAATTGAACATAATGTTAAATAGGTGCATGATTTCCAGTAGTAACAAAGTAACAACTACACCTTGAGAGTCAAAGGTCACAACCCACCTCTGATAATTTCCACCCCACCTAATAAACTAGTTAAAACAACTGATGGCAGGATAGATAATAATCCTCCACTCCCCAAAGTTAAGGAGAGATAAATAGAAACAAAATCTCCTTGTACAACATCAACAAAAATTATATACAACATAGTTGAGGACATGAAGAAAATCAAGGTAAACATAACATTACATGAACTTACACAAATCATTGAACGATGTGATTTTCTATTGAAATCACTAAATGTAAAGCCTATCTCCAAAAAGGCTAAATGGGATCATGAAAATGTGTTAATGTATAAGAGTAAGCATGAAGTTCTACCATTCCTTTTAACTATTAGAATATTTGGTAAGAACCTTCATAATTACTTACTTGATTTTGGCACCTCAACAAACATTATGCCTCTAGGAATATGTGATTAACTATGTCCAAACCCTATCGGTGGTGGTATAGTTGGAAAATTATTTAAAATACATATGCATATTTCCGATGAACCTCAAAATGAGTATTTCATTGACATTCAATTCATTGACATACCTAAAGTGTAAGGATTGATATTTGTTCGTGACTAAACTAAATCCCTAAATGGATACATGTCCATAGATTGTTCTCATATGTGGATACATTGGTGTGGGATCCCCAATAAGATTAAGATTGACTAGTAGCCCAAGATGAAATACATGATTATTAAATATAGCACCAAGAATGAGAAGATAAATTCCCAATCCTCTGATTTAGGTGTTTACATTCTAAAAACCACTAACATTATTGTAGGTGGTGAAATAAAATAAAAATCAAGGGTTCCTAGACATCTCACTTTGATGGTTCATGATCATAATAAGGTTTTGGTGTTGGAATTGTTGTAACAAATCCCAAAGGCAAATATCATCTAGCCTCCTATATAGTATAGTTCTCTTGCACTAAAAATTTGTTAGAATATGAAAATCTTGGTTTAGGACTTCAGTTTGAAATTAAACATAAGATTAAAGAGATGTTAGTTTATAGTGATTCTAATTTAGTTGTTAATAATATTATAATAATATATAAGTGTAATATTTATTTCTTAGGAAATTATAAATTTAGAACTTGGGATCTAATTGATTATCTTGACTCATTCAACATTGTTTCCTTACCTAGGGATCAAAACTAGTTGGAAGTTGCTCTAGCTTCAACAACAATGAACCTAGTTCTTCTATAAGCTTTGAATTTGAAATAATTTACCATGGAGATAGTTTCATTCCCCTCCATGATCGATAACATCAATCATTTACATGTCTTTGATGATGACCAATGGATAATTGATTTCTTATGTAATGTTGGCATCTTCGATTATCTGATGAATAGGATAAAAATTATAAAGGAAGTTCAAAGGATAATGAATATGGAGTAATGAAATTTAAATATGATAAAATCACTAATTGCATGATCTCCTTGGAAATAATGTTTGACCTAGATAGGTAGGGGACTAAAACTAGGTAGTCTAAAGTAATTTGAAAGGACTATAAGAAAGTCAATTTGGAAAGTCCTGAGAATGAACAAAATTTAAACATTGGCTTAGTTTGCACTGATGAATAATTGAATAAAGTCACTACCCTTCTAATAAATTTCAAGGATTTTATCACTTGGTCATATGATGAATTCAAGATATTTGATAGTAGTGTGATTACTCACACTATCCCATTGAAATAATCCTTTAAACCTTTCAAGTAGAGATAGAGATCAATGAATTTAGTATTGGAACCACTCATTTACAAAAAAGTAATGAAGTTGTTGGATTCATGGATAATATTTCCTATATTTCACTTGACATGGGTTTCCAATCTTGTGCTTGTCCAAAAAAAGAATGGAGAAATCAGACTTTTTGTTGATTTTTGGAATTTGAAGAAAACTTACGAGAAGGATAATTACCCTTTACTATCCTTGGATGAAGTTATATAGTTGGTGATTGGGTCTAGAATTATGTCATTCGTTAATGTTTTTTCAAGCTAAAACTAATTCATAATGAAAAAAAATTGATAGAATGAATACTATATTCAAAACTAGGTGGGGAACATTTACTTACAAACTAATGCCATTTGGACTAATACACATAGGAACAACTTTCCAATGAGCAGTGGACCACACATTCCATAATTAATTGGTAAGTGCATCATTATATACATGAATGATCTAATATTTTTATCTAAAAATGGGAAATATTAGTAGCAAATATTCATTAATTCATGAATATTTCAATTTTTATATTTTAGTTTTATCAAACTTTTAGCATCAACAAATGGGACTGAATCATCAAAATTTTAGAGATATAAATTATTTTGGGGGTCAGATCCTCAAACCTTTAAAAAATTATCTTTAAAAAGATTTTAAATCATCACACACACACACACACACACACACACACACACACACACACACACACACACACACACACACACACACACACACCTTCTTGGTAGAGCTAATCAACCCAGTCATTTAGCAGATTTATTCAGCCCAACTGTTTGATAGATTCATTCATAAAAACTATTAAACATGACCATCAACACATTGTTTAGCACCACTATAATGAAAGGGTTCTAACAAATGGGCATAACCAATCTATAAATCTGAATGACATAACCGTCATTAGAGCCATTTGTCATAGATTTTTGTCTAGGTTATTTAGCTGCTTTGTGAAGCCACACAGTTGGGAAAAAACCTATAAAGGGAAAAAAAATTAGCCATGCCAATTTTCCAAGGATATGAATCAAATTTGCCTAAATTAATCTAAGGGGGTTTCGGATTAAATCTCTTAAAATTTACCCTATCTCTTTATAGTTTTTGCCTGAGCATGATATCAATTGTTATATGTCAAGAATTGGAAAATCCTTTAGTTTAATGTATTTATTGTTGATTAAATTTTATTTGAATGTATTAAATATAATATATTTAATTATTTATTATTATGTAAACTTTTAATTCACATATTCCATATATATGTGGTATCACACATTTTTCTTCCTTTTGAAGGGAATCTTGGAGTTTCGTGTCACGTGTAACTCCTTCTACACTTGTCACACAGTCATCTATCACATTATGGGGACTAATAACACTAGGTACATACTAAAAGGTTGTGAAAGGATATGATGAATATTATTTCTACCCATTTTCATTCAATGTCTCTATTTAAATAACTCTCTCCTCTTATTTACTATAAACACATGAGTGTCATCTCCTTGATTATTGCTTGAGGCTCATTCTTATCTTTTGAAGGTCATTCTTATTATATATTATTTTATTTCTTCTATTTTCTTAATGAATATTGTAATCTAGAGAATATTATTGTAATCATTTCTTCTTAATATATGTGGGATTTGTTCCATTGATTTAGTTTCCCACATATGAATAATGTGTTTCACATTTTATTGGTTTGTCTTACTTTCGAGGTAATATCTTAGCTTTTGCATATTTATTTTCTTATGATTAAATGTTATATTTTTATATATTATAATTATTTATTTCATGGTATTAGATCATAAATTTTTTTAATGTTGATCTTTGAGTATGTCTATGTGCTTGAGTCGAGAAGCAAAATATGTTACTTTTTTAGATATTGGTATTCTTTCTTTAATTCTCACTATATAGTTTCTTGATCATTAGGGTTACTTTGTGGGATGGTATTTTAACCTATCATTATTGAAGTTGAAATTCATTCACTCTATTTCCAAGCATACTACAAACAAGTTTATTATTTTATGATTGTATACACATTATATCTACTACTTCAAGCATATATACATTTGATAATATTGTATAGTCTTCAAGGACCAAAAAATGAAAAGGAAAAGTAAATTCCATAAATACAATTAAATAACTGTATAATGAAATGTCACATAACATTTCCTTGGAAGATATCCATAACTCTTTTGAGAGTTTATTCAATGATATAAAGATGAATAAGTTGTTTATTGTTGTTTTTACGGTTGATAAATCCATCCTTTACATCATTGAAGTGGCACATAAATTATGGAATAATGTTATACTTAGAGGCATACAAGATGAAATATTACTAAAGTGGATGGAAACCAATTTTTTAAAATCCCAATTGGCCTCTAGGATGGGGGAAAGTGCCTTGGTGGATAACATTGTGCAAGTCATGAAGTATTAAGATCTAGTTAAATTAATGTGGCCATGAAACCATTTTATAAAAATAGGACAAGAGACTAGGAAAACATTGTAATGCAATAATCCAAAGATATGTACTCAGAATAAATAAATACATTCTCCAAAAAAATGGACATTGTATTAATTAACAAAGTAATATACAGTGTCCACATGCAATTAGTAATGGTTTCACTATAAAAAAATCTTTAAAAGACTACATCTTCACAAGCTTATGAGATGAAATGAAGCACCATCATAACATTCCACAAGGATAAAAAGATGGTTTATAAATGAAAGTTAAAAGATGAGTGATATATTTTTATTGGTGGAGTGAAAGGTTTTTTAATTCCCCAAGTTACAACTAAACCTTATCACACATGTGAGGATAGATACCAACATCAAATATACATTAAAAAAAATTGTGCACATATTAAATCACATCTTGGTAACATATATAACTATGGTGCACATAAAAACATGTGTGAATAAAACATAACCCCATAAAATAAGATCATCTTATGTGATGTGGTAAAATATTCCTAAGCTCATAAGTATGGGTCCCATAAACTAATTGTGATGATTGTTGACTCTAATGAAGCCTATAAAGGAATGAAACAAAATTAGATTCGATTAATATGACTATATAATCATGATTTCATCATCCATCCTACTAGAATGTATGAATAAAATATGCCTAAGAGTGTTCACATTAAAAAAATTCTAAATTTTAATACAACCAAAGAATGTTTGCTTAGAGATGATGTTATACATTTTTGATATCATAAAGTAAGGATTAGAGATTATTTTCTATGTATTATTACCAAAAAAGATGGATCAAAAAAAATATTTAAATATTTTATGCTCTAGATACACATAGTATATAGGAACAAACACAAGAAGCATAACACATTCAAAGTAAAATTGTGATTAAGAACTTAGGAGATTGTAAAAGGGTTTCCAGGTCATAGGTCTACCAATATGTGATTAATTAGTGTCATAGAGGACAATATAAATTTTCTATATGTCATTTAAAAATAGCTTGTAGGTAGTAAATCATGTTGTAATTCATCTAGATTAGACTATGTAGGTAATTTAGGATTCGATGTTTTGAGCTTCACGAAAAAATTTGGGTCCAATGTTTTGGTATTTATGTAGAACAATGCATGATAATGGAAAACATTATATTTAGCTTTTTCATATGTGGCATTTTTTTATACCTATGTAACTTAAGAACAATACATCTCATTCATGAGATTTTTGATGGGGAGAAACTTGCATTATTTATTACATACAAATCACCCTAAACTCAAGGGGATTAATGAGGTGGTGATGGTCTTCCTTATGAGATTATTGATGAAGAAGGATCTAAAATTTATTTTGATTTACTTTGTAATTTGCCACGTAATGGTAAAAATGCATTTATATTGCTTTAAAGAATAGGCATATGAATTTTAATATGGGGAATAAAACTATTGACAGGCAAAATATTAAAACTATCATAACAAAGGAGGTAATTTAAATGGACAACACAATCTTCTATATAGATAACGACACAAGGTAGAGGCATAAAATCATCTATGGAGATGGAATTATAGTCGATACAACAAATGATGGTAATTATTTCTCATGATGCCTTCATCCACCCTTGAAAAAAGAAAACAACCAATCAAAGATGTCTACTCCATGTAGGATAGGGACCACTCAACCATGGGTGAAGGGAATGCAAATGATTAATTTTGTTTATTATGACTAAGATTCATGCATTTATAAAAGGTTATATTTTATGACTTTTTTTGTCAATAAAAGGAAAATTGTGCTTAAGAATTTGGGATATTACAAAAGGGTTTGAAGGTCATAAGTCTACTAATATATCATTGCTTAATCTCATAGAGGACATATGAAATTATTTATATGTTATTTGAGAGTAGCTTGTTGGTAGTGAATCATCTTGTAAGTCATTTGGATTCAACTTGTACCTAATATAAGGTTCAATGTTTTGAGATTGAAGAGGAATTTTGGGTCCAATGATTTGGTCTTTGGGTAGAACAATGCCTCATAATGGAAAATATTAAATTAAGGTTTTATAGATGTGGCACTATTTGTTACATGTGCAACTTATGAACAATACACCTCATTCATGATCTTTTTTGTGGAGAAATTTGCAACACTTATTGCATGTGAATTACTCTAGACTCTAGAGGATAAAAGACATGGTGCCGGTCTTCCTTATGAGAGTCTTGATGAAGATGGATCTATAGTTTATTTTGATTTCCATTGGAATTTCTCACTTAATGGTAATGATGCATTTTCATTAACACAAAGAATAAGTATATGACTATTGACAAGGGGAATGAAACCATTGATGAGTGAAAGATTATGTTTGTTCATGATATAAACTAGTTAACATACCACCTAGTAGAGGAGTATATATATTTTTAAATGTTTTAGGTTTTGAGTAGAATATGGCCTCAGAATGGAAAATAATAAACTCAATATGTTTAATTTTTGTGACCTATTTAACATTAAAATATTATGTTCCACTCATACAATTTAAAGGTATATAATACATGTATATGCACAACAAGAATGGACTAGAAAACAAAAATCTAAGGCTAAGAATCCAAGTACAAAGAGCCTAATAAAATACCAAAAGCCTCCTGTTGAAATCCTCATTTCTATAAAATCAAAAATAGAATCTGCTTCTCAAGATATTAATGAACTAATAATTTTTTTTTAAGATTCTATAGAGAAAAACAACCCTGAAGAACTTCCTAACCAAGGATGTTTCTATGCTAGAGAATAGAAAGAAATCATTATCTCAGTAAGCATCATTGATTCAAATAATGGCTTATTGACCTAAGATTGTTTAATCGATACTGGCGAAAATATGAGTATTGCAAAGCATGAAGCTATCCCAGAGTATCTATGGCAAGATGCTTCACTAGATTTTGTTGATGTCAATGGGTCAAGGACTACTATAAATAAAGTTTCTCCTAGGGCACTACTTGAAAAAAATGGAATTAAGCCATATGTAAAATTATGGATGTTTGATAAGATGTCGACAGGTACTATTTTAGGAATGAACTTCCTAAATCAATTTATGCCTCATATTGTTCACAACAAATACTTGTCTTTAATCTTCTTTACTAAAGAAGACCAAATTCCTAGAAAAACCCATGCAACTATAAGAATTTCCATAAGACCTGAGGAAGAAGAAGACAAACACTATAGATGGATATTTACAGGACATTATAGGATTTTGAAAAGAAAAGAGATATCCTGAATATTGTCATAACAAAGATCAAAGGATTTTGTTATAATGATCCCAGGAGGTTTTGGGATAAGTGTAAACATACTATTTCTCTTTTTTTAAAACTTAACATTAATCATACCTGAGGTATCAAATCTAACACTATCCATTTCTCCCCTTCTCAAGTTAAAATAGGAGAAGATATCAAGGAATTATTGTAGAAGGATTTGACATAGAAAATCCATAGTGAATGGGCTTCTCCTTCAATCTATGTGAGTAAACACTCAGAATAAAAAAGAGGGAAAATGAACTGGTAATAAATTATAAAAAGCTCAATGATTGACTTATACCTGTCAGGCATCCAATTCCTAACAAGACCGTTCTTATCAAAAGTTTAAGGAATGTTGAATTTTTTCTAAGTTTGATTTGAAAAGTGGATTTTGGCAAATTGCAATAGAACCTAAAGATACTTATAAAATTACATTTGTCTTGCCTATCCTAAATAGGCATTATGAGTGGAAGGTTATGCCTTTTACCCTGAAAAATGCTCCCTCTAAATTTTAAAAAGGGATGGATGGAATATTTGGCCATGCTAATAATTTTGTTGTCTATATTGATGATATATTAGTTATTTAAAAATATTTAAATAGTCATCTTATACATTTGAAAGAATTTATTGATCTTTGTAACAAGAATGGGTTGGTTTTAAGTGATAAGAAAATGGAGATAGGAAAGACAGAGATTGAATTCATTGGGTTAAATATATGTCAAAATAAGATTGTATAATAACCCCATATTTTGTAGTCTTTAGAAAGACTCCCAGATGAAATAAAAGACAAAAGACTAGGGAATCTCTATAATTAGGTTTTGTCATTTATTTCATCTAGAAATCTTTCTAAATACTACAAAATATGGGTTTGTAATATAATATTATTTTGACATATATTTAACCCAGGAAATTCAATCTCGGTCTTGCCTATCTCCATTTTCTTATCACTTAAAAACCAACCCATTCTGGTTAAAAGTATCAACAAATTCTTTCAAATGTATAAGATGACTATTTAAATATTTTGAAAGAGATAATATATCATCAATATAGACAACAAATTGCTTATCATGGCCAAATATTCCATCCATACTTTTTTAAAATTTAGAGGGAGCATTTTTCATGCCAAAAAACATAACCTTCCACTCATAATGTCTATCTAAGACTGGCAAGACAAATGTAGTTTTATAAGTATCTTTAGGTTCTACTATAATTTTCCAAAATTCACTTTTCAAATCAAACATAGAAAACATGCAACATTCCTTCATCTTATTCATAAGAATAGTCTTGTTAGGAATTGGATGCCTGACAGGTATAAGCCAATCATTGATATTTTATAATTTATTACCAGTCTCATTTTCCCTCTGTTTTGTTCTAAGTGTTTATTCACATAGGATGTATGAGAAGCCCATTCACTATGTATTTTTTGTATCAAATCCTTCTGCAATAATTACTTGATCTCTTCTTCTCCTATTTTATCCTGAGAAGGGGAGAAAGGGATAGTGTTAGATTTGGTACCTCAGGTATGATCAATGCTAGGTTTTAGATCAAGAGAAACAATATGTTTACACTTATCCCAAAACCTTCTGTAATCATTATCCACTATCTTTTTTATGATAGTATTCAATATATTTGTTCTCTTTTCAAAATCTTGTACTATCTTGTAAATCTTCATCTGTAATTTTTTGTCTTCTTCCTCGGGTCTTGTGGTAATTCTTATAGTTGCATGGGTTTTTCTAGGAATTTGGTGTTCATTACCAAATAAACTTATATACAAGTATTTATTGTGAATATTATAAGGCATAAATTTATTTAGGAAGTTCATTCCTAAAATAATGTATATCGACATATTATCGAACATCTGTAATTTTACATATGCCTTAATGGCATTTGCTTTAAGTAGTACCCTAGGAGCAACATTATTTATAGTAGTCCTTGACCCATTGACAACAAAAAAATATTATGAAGCATCTTTCCACAGGTACTCTGAGATAGCTCCATGCCTTAAAATACTCATATTTGCTCTAATATTGATTAAACAATCTTGGGACAATAAGCCATTCTTTGAATCAATGATGTTTATTGAGATAATGATTTATTTTTATTCTCTAGCATATAAAAAGCCTTAGTTAGGAGGAACTTCTTCAGGGCTATTTTCCTCTATAAAATCTTTAGAAAATTTTATTAATTCATTAATATCTTGAGAAGTATACTCTATTTTTGATTTTAAAGCTCTTAGGATTTCAATAAGAGGCTTTTGTTATTTTATCAGACTCTTCATTCTTGGATTCTTAGGATTAGTTTTTTGTTTTCTATTCCATTTTCTTTTTACATATAACATTGGGTTGTCATGAAAGTCGACCTGTTAAAATGTTTTACCCTTAGGGGCAACTATAAATAGTAGAAAGGCCACTCTACTAGCCAAGATAAGACCTTACCATGGGTCACATGGTGTGATTATTTAGATCACACTTAAAGATTTTATTTCACAGTTAAATCATTTGCATCACCATATTAAAGGGACAACGAACAAACCTTGAAAGGGTACATCTATGCTTCCTACTAGGGACTCCCATAAGGGCTTTCAATGTACATGTCAATGCTTATGTCATCTAAATCTTCATACCTATGATAGGTGTCATGGACATAGTCCATCCATAAGTATCCATGTGATTCATGAAGATTAGGGATTAATATTTCAATTTTATAAGGGTACATGGGATTTTTCACAAGAAATTCACTGCTTAATATGGTATCATCATCTTTTGAAAGCTCACAAAACTTTCTTTTAAATGTATATCTAATTCTCCTATTCTTGTGGTTATATATATAATCTTTGAAACAAAACTTGAATTCTATTTCATCATACAGGTCATCTCCAATAAATTTGAACAACATATTAGTATCATAAACACCCAACTCTTCATGGATGATAAGACTCCTTAACTAGGGGCTTAAAGTTGTTGGTGCATATTCTTCAAGCCATTGATCCCATGTTAAATTTTCCCATTAATCATACGGTACATCAGTTGGTCTGTCATGAAAGCTTCTTATAAGTAGATTGGTGCTTATACAGATATAGAATTCTTCATAGAAAATAACCTTTGCTTTGATCAACTTGAACTTTTCAAGTAATAATTGTCCCTCAAGTATCTTGATATTTCTGTGATCCATATCATAGAATCTAGTCCATCTCCTTCCATCAGCATCAGGAAAGTTCCTGTAGGCATTAACTAAGAAATATTTTGACAAAATATTTTCAATAGAAAGCCCAAGAAGTTCTTTGATTTGGGTTTATACAAGGATAAGAATCCATTCTTTCTTTTTCTTGTTGAGTAAGATCTTTTGGAATAGTATCATAACCACAATTATCATGTCCTTCATTACCCTAAAACATCAAAACATGATTAGTACAAAACTTATGAGAATACCATTTCGATCCTTCTCTAAACATCAAATTAGCTAAACAATTAGTAGTTTCTTTCTTATATTGAACATAAAACTCAATTTTAGAAAACCATATTGCCCATCTAGTCATTATCTGGTTTCCAACTTGCTAGGTGTGGGGTTTGCTAATGATAGATTCAAACTATAATAGATTTGTCCTCAAGAGGAATTTCTTTGGGAGCAAAAGATCCTTGATTTGAACATGCATAGTTTGGCTACTAATAGTTATTTTTTAGTGGAATGGTAATTATTTTGAGTTGGGTTCCATGTTCCACTATAGTAATAGAAGACTTCTCTACCATCTTTAGTTTTCTTTAGAAGTATTCCAATGTATGCTTCATCTGAAGCATTTGTTTCCAAAATCATTAAACCTTTTGCTATTAGTTTGAGATTTTGTAGTCCTTTAACTTTTTCCTTGATTCTTTTGATTGCCTTTGTCATTTTAGTAGTCCATGGGCTTGAGTATTTTCTTAACCTTTTCTGTAATATTTTCCTATCTTTGGCCTAATCTATATAGAACAAAGAGCAATAATTCATAGATCCATGGAATCTCTATAATTAGGTTTTGTCTTTTATTTCATCTAGGAATATTTTTAAAGACTGTAAAATATGGGGTTGTAATGCAATCTTATTTTGACATATATTTAACCAAATAAATTCAGTCTCTATCTTTCCTATCTCCATTTTCTTATCACTTGAAACCAACCCATTCTGGTTACAAAGATCAATAGATTATTTCAAATGTATAAGATGACTATTTAAATCTTTTGAAAGAACTAATATATCATCAATATAGAAAACAAAATTCTTAACATGGCCAAATATTCCATCCATCCTTTTTGAAATTTAGAGGGAGCATTTTTCACGTCAAAAGGCATAAACTTCAACTCATAATGCCTATCTAAGACTGACAAGACAAATGTGGTTTTATAAGTATCTTTAGGTTCTACTACAATTTGCCAAAATCCACTTTTCAAATCAAACTTAGAAAAAATTCAACATTCCTTCAGCTTGTTGATAAGAATAATCTTGTTAGGAATTGGATTCCTAACAGGTATAAGCCAATCATTGATAATTTTATAATTTATTACCAGTCTCATTTTCCCTCTTTTTTATTCTAAGTGTACATTCACATAGAATGCAAGAGAAGCCCATTCACTATGACTTTTTTGTATCAAATCCTTCTGCAATAATTCCTTGATCTCTTCTTCTCCTATTTTAACTTGATAAAGGGAGAAAGGGATAGTGTTAGATTTAATACATAGGGTATGATCAATTCCAAATTTTAGATCAAGAGAAACAATATGTTTACACTTATCTAAAAACTTTCTGGGATCATTATAAAAAAAATCCTTTGATCTTTATTATGATAGTATTCAAGATATCTCTTCTCTTTTATAAATCTTGTATTGTCCTATAAATATTCATCTGTATTTTTTTGTCCTCTTCTTCCTCAAGTCTTGTGGTAATTCTTACAGTTGCATGGGTTTTTCTAGGAATTTTGTGTTCATTACGAAAGAAGGTTAAAGACAAGTATTTTTTGTGAACAGTATAAGGCATGAATTAATTCAAAAAGTTCATTCCTAAAATAATATCTATCAACATCTTATTGAACATCCATAATTTTAAATATGCCTTAATGCCATTTTCTTCAAGTAGTACCCTAGGAGCAACTTTATTTATAGTAGTCCTTGACCTATTGACAGCAACAAAATCTAATGAAGCATCTTGCTACAAGGACTTTGGGATAGCTCCATGATTTATAATACTCATATTTGCTCTAGTATTGATTAAACAATCCTAGGTTAATAAGCCATTGTTTAAATCAGTGATGTTTACTAAGATAATGATTTATTGTTGTTCTCCAGCATAGAAACATCCTTGGTTAGGAGGAACTTCTTCAGGGTTGTTTTACTCTATAAAATCTTCAAAAAAAAATATTAATTCATTAATATCTTGAGAAGTAGATTCTATTTTTGATTTTATAGCCCTGAGGATTTCAACAAGAACCTTTTGGTATTTTATCAGGCTTGTTATGTTTGGGTTCTTAGGCTTAGATTTTTATTTTCTATTCCATTCCTGTTGTGCATATAACATTGGGTTGTCATGAAAGTCAACCTATTGTAATGTTTTTCCCTTAGGGTCACCATGCGTGCTATGTAATTGGGTAAGCTCATCTTTGTGGCATTTATAATGAGAATTCTCAAAACCATAATAACCTGGTACACTATATCCACTACATTTTTTGATACTATTATCAATGGTTTTTTTAAAAATTAATTTGGCTACAACTTTATCCTTACATTGATTGTAAATATATTTTTCTATAGACTGGATAATTTGACCTAAGGTCATTTTTGCAACTGTGAATTTTTATCTAGTCATGGCTTCCTTTTTAGTTGTTATGTAGGCCAATACTCTATCTGAGATTTCGCTAGGAAGTGAATTAATAAACATGTGTTTAGTTTTAGTCTTTTAGCTCTATTTTGTTTTTTTTTGCCAAAAGAGTAAAATCACACTTAAATCTATCCCATTATTTCATGTTATAAAGCTTAATCCCAAATAATTTATTATATTTGATAACATCATCCATTTACCATGTCTCCAACATATTCATAGGTAACTGCTTTAGCAAAGTTAGCTACCATTGATCCTACCATAACCCTTTGGTCTTCTATAAGAGATAGCCACCATCTTTTTATGCTACCATCTAGGTTAGTAATTATATGATCCATGCCTTCTTCCTTAGTCTTCCAAAATACAATTTGTTGAGTTTTTGCCCATCTATGGAGCCTTTCAGTTAAACTCTAGATTCTATATCTTATATCATTACCTATTCCATACCAACCATCAATATTGAGTGAGTATAGAAATATAGGGACTTGAGTTAGATCATCTGGTTATCTTCCTTGATTTTATTAGATATCCTAATGAAGGGCTTCAACATTGCAAAAATTTCCTTGGGGAAAGGTTGCTCTAATCCTAGGTGTGACTATAGACAAGTTGGATGACTTAGTGTTGGAGTATACTTCTTACAACCATCTAGGTGTACCGGTAAGTACAACCTTTCCTCTTTCACACCTTTAGGGTTGGCAAGTAGGGACTCGGTCCAATCCTATGAAGCATCTAAGGGATCTAAGACTTTTGGAATATTAGGGTTCCAATCTAATTCACTAAGTTCATTGAAATATAGGTAGGTGGTATTGAGATTTTATTTAATGTTCTTTTTCTAGTTTATATCTTTAGACAACTTAACCAATTTTTTGAAAATTTTAGTATTTTTATTAATCCTTTAAATCCTTTTGTAGGTTTTCATCTTCATTTCTATTTCTTACTTCTAATTTTTCCATCAATTCTAAAAAAGGAATAGAACTTTCACTTAATTGGTCCATAACACTTAGAAGACACAACTATTCTTGGGAGAACTTATCCTTGCTACCACCTAATGCTCATTTAGTTGGTAACTTATAGGGCCTCCTCCAATAGAGAATTCTTCAAATAGGGGTTATTATGAAAAATGGCTTAAATGACACCTTGTCTCAATGCCTCAACTTCAGGTTTCCCACGTAAATTCAAGAACTAGATTTGATAGATTATTGGGTTAAAGAAGTCTCAAGGAACTTCAGACACAGTAGGTTCCCTAAGCTTATGAACAAGGAAAGATAGTATTCAAATAAACTTTAAATATATTATCAATAGAGTGGTGTGATTTCCTTACAAGTTAGAACAAAGAATTAAAGATGACAAGATGACCAAAAATATATATTGAATAGGCAAACCAAGATCTAATACCAAAAAAATTGATTGAATAAAATATAAATATATAATCTAGAACAACATTACATAATCGATGAAGTCTAACAAGATTCTAAAAATATATAGTATTAATCCTACCGACTCTTCAAGATTAATAATTCAAAACTAACCTATACTAGTTTCATAGGATATGCATAGCACAGAAGGCCAAACAATCTTAAAAACTATTCAACCCTAAACTAGGTTGTTGTCTGAACCAATACCTAATAGACCTATCCTAAGACTTGTAGAGCTCAAAGACTTGCAGAGCTCTCTCCTTTTTACTCTAAGATTTTGATGGTAGTGAATGAACCCCAAAATATTTTTAAATAAATAACTGGGAGAGATCTTCCACTAGTTTAAGGAGTAACAAGTTATAAATAACTAAAAACTTAATCTATTTAGATGACAGCCCCTTCTAAGTAGGCAAAGTGAAAATGCAAAGATGCTTTGGTCATGTCATGCTAAAAGGCATACTACCCAGGGAGCATCTAATAAAAACTAAGAGGTTGATAGGCCACCCCCACCATATGTGTTACTTCCCACTTTATTGGGATTCACTACTTGAATCATAGAGTAATATGATCACATGCTCCTATCAGATCAAAACTTTTATAAAAAGAAAATAACATCTCATAGCTATAAATGGTAGAGGATAGGCCCATTCTACTATCTAAGACAAGACCTTACCATATGTCACATGGTATGATTAACTAAATCACAGTCTAGGATTTGATTTTGTATTTAAATCATCTACATCACCATATTAAAAAGATAGTGAACAAACCTTGAAAGGGCCCATTTATGCTTCCTACTAGGGACTCCCATAAGGGCTTTCAATGGACATGTCAATGATTATGTCATCTGAATCTTTATACCTATGATAAGTGTCATGCACATATTCATCCCATGAGTATTTATGTGATTCATGAAGATCAGTGATTAATATTTCAATTTTATCAGGGTGCCTAGGATTTGCCACAAGAAATCCATTGCTTAATATGGTATCAACATCTTCTAGAAGCTCACAAAACTCTCTTTGAAATATATATCTAATTTTATTGTTCTCATGGTTATATATACAATCTTTAAAACAAAACATAAATTATATTTCATCATATGAGTGATCTCTAGTAAATTTGAACAACATATTAGTATCATAAACACCTAATTCTTCATGGATAACAAGAATCTTTAACTAAAGGCTTAAATTTTTTGGTGTATATTCTTCAATCCATTGATCCCATGTTAAATTTTCACATTGATCATATTGTACATCAACTGGTCTATCATGAAAGCTTCTTATAAGTAGATTGGTGCTCATACAGATATAGACTTCTCCATAGAAAATTATCTTTGATTTGATCAGCCTGAACTCTACAAGCGACAATTGTCCCCCACGTATCCTGATATTTTTGTGCTCCATATCAAAGAATCTAGTCCATCTCCTTCCATTTGCATCATGAATGTTCTTATAGGCATTGACTATAATTTTTTTGACAAAATCTTTTCAATAACAAGCCAAGGAAGTTCTTTGATTGAGGTTTTTGTAGGGATAAGAAACCATTCTTTCTTTTTCTTGTTGAGTAATGTCTTCTAGAATAGTATCATAATCAAAATTATCAGGTCCTTCATTACCTTGAAACATCAAAACTTATGAGAATACCATTTTGATCCTTCTCTAGACATCAAATCAGTTAAATAATTAGTAGTTCTTTTCTTGTATTGAATAGCATACTCAAATTTAGAAAACTATATTGCCCATCTAGTCATTATCTAGTTTCCAACTTGATGGGTGTGGAGTTTTCTAATGATAGATTCAAACTATAACAAATCATTCCTTAAGAGGAATTTCTTTGGGAGAAAAAAGATCCTTAGTTTAAACATGCATAGTTTGGCTGCTAATAGTTCTTTTTTAGAGGAATGGTAATTCTTTTGAGCCGGGTTCCATGTTCCACTATAGTAATAGTATACTTCTTCTCTACCATCTTTAGTTTTCTCCAAAAAAATTCCACCGTATGCTTCATCTGAAGCATTTGTTTCCAAAATAGTTAAACCTTCTCCTAGCAATATGAGATTTGGTAGTCCTTTATCTTTTTCCTTGATTCTTTTGATTTCCTTTGTCATTTTAGTAGTCCATGGGCTTGATTCTTTTCTTAACATTTTCTGTAATATTTTCCTATCTTTGCCCTGATCTTTATAAAATGAAGAGCAGTAATTCATAGATCCAAGGAATCTCTGTAATTAGGTTTTATATTTTATTTCATTTGGGAATATTTATAAAGACTAAAAAATATGGGGTTATAATGCAATCTTATTTTGACATATATTTAACCCAAGAAATTCAATCTCTATCTAAATTTTCTTATCACTTAAAACCAACCCATTCTGGTTACACAGATCAGCAAATTATTTCAAATGTATAAGATGACTATTTAAATTGTTTAAAATAACTAATATATCATCAATATAGATATAAAAATGCTTAGCATGGCCAAAGATTCCATCCATCCATTTTTGATATTCAGAGGGAACATTTTTCAGGCTGAAAGGCATAACCTTCCACTCATAATGCCTATCTAAGACTGGCAAGAAACATGCAATTGTATAAGTATCTTTAGGTTCTAATTTAATTTTCCAAAATCCACTTTTAAAATCAAACTTAGAAAAAATGCAACATTCCTTCATCTTGTTGATAAGAATAGTCTTGTTAGGAATTGGATCCCTGATAGGTATAAGCCAATCATTGAGATTTTTATAATTTATTACCAGTCTCAATTTCCCTATTTTTTGCTCTGAGAGTTTATTCACATAGAATGAAAGAGAAGCCCAATCACTATGGCTTTTCTATATCAAATCCTTTTGCAATAATTCCTTAATATCTTCATCTCTTGTTTTAACTTGAGAAGAGGAGAAAGGCATAGTGTTAGATTTGATACCTCGGGTATGATCAATGCCAAGTTTTAGATTAAGAGAAATAATATGTTTACACTTATCCTAAAACCTTCTTAGATCATTATCATAAAATCATTTGATCTTTGTTATGACAGTATTCATAATATCTCTTCTCTATTAAAAATCTTGTACTATCCTATAAATCTTCATATATAGTTTTCTATCTTCTTCTTCCTTGAGTCTTGTGGCAATTCTTACAGTTGCATGGGTTTTTATAGGAATTTGGTGTTCATTAGAAAATAATCTTAAATAAAAATATTTTTTGTGAATAGTATAAGGCATAAATTGATTTAGGAAGTTCATTCCTAAAATAATATATGTCGACATCTTATCGACCATCTATAATTTTACATATGCCTTAATGTCATTTGCTTCAAGTAGTACCCTACGAGCAAATTTATTTATAGTAGTCCTTGACCCATTGACAACAACAAAATCTATTGAAGCATCTTTTCACAGGTACTCTGGGATAGCTCCATGCTTTTCAATACTCATATATACTCCAGTATCGACTAAATAATCTCAGGTCAATAAGCCATTATTTGAATCAATGATGTTTACTGAGATAATGATTTATTTTTGTTCTCTAGCATAGAAACATCATTGGTTAGGAAGAACTTCTTCAGGGATATTTTCCTCTATAGAATATTAAAAAAAAATTATTAGTTCATTAATATCTTGAGAATCAGATTTTATTTTTGATTATATAGCTCTGAGGATTTCAATAGGAGGCTTTTTATATTTCATCAAGCTCTTTATGCTTGGATTCTTAGGCTTAGCTTTTTGTTTTCTATTCAATTCATGTTGTGCATATAACATTGGGTTGTCATGAAAGTTAACATGTTGCAATGTTTTTCCCTTAGGGTCATCATGCGTGATATGTAATTAAGTTCATCTTGATAGATAGGGATGAGATGAAGAGTGAGCTTACAGTTCTAGAGTAGATATTCTAGATGTTGCATCCAAGCTTTGTGATCAAATTTAGACATCATATTAGAATAGTAGAGTTTAGTCTTAGAGTTATCAGAATAAAATAGTTCTTCAAATTGATTTACATGATTTTCATTTTCACTAGAAGAAATATCATTTTTAGTGGGTATTGAATAGACATCATCATCTAAGCTAAATTCAAAAATAACTTGCATTTCTTCATTAGGAAGTATATCTATAGTATTTTTCATCTTTTTAGGATACCTTTTCTTATTTGGGACTTAGGAACTATGCCTTCTTAACAACAAATATAATATTTGATAAGTCATTTTCCTGAGATGGTTCTTTTTAGCTTAACATAAGTTTTTCTTTTAGAGAACCTCTTCTTATACTTGGGCTTGACTCCAGTATTCCATTTTTGGGATCTGATCTTTTCTTTGTGGCATTTAAAATAATAATTCTTAGAACCATTATAGCCTAGTGCACTATATCCACTACATTTGTAGATACTATTATCAATGGTTTTCATTTGTTTTCTAAGCAATTTGGCTTCAGATTTATCCTTACATTGATTGTAAAGATATTATTCTATAAATTGGATAATTTTACCTAAGGTCATTTTTATAACTATGGCTTTTTCTCCAGTCGTGGCTTCCTTTTTAGTTTCTATGTATGCCAATACTCTGTCTAAGATTTCGCTAGGAAGTGCATTAACAAACATGTGTTTAATTTCAATATTTTGCCTCTATTTTGTTTTTCTTGCCAAAAGAGCAAAATCATAATTCAATCTGTCCTAGTATTTCATGTTATAAAGCTTCATCCTGACTAATTTAATGTATTCAATAGCATCAGCATTTACCATGTCTCTAATATGCTCACAAGTAACTGCTTAAACAAATTTAACTACTATGGATCCTACCACAACCCTTTGGTCTTGTTTAAGGGATAACCACCATCCTTTTATGCTACCATATATGTTAGCAATTATAAGGTCCATGCCTTCTTCATCAGTCTTCCCAAATATAAGTTGTTAAATTTCTATCCATCCATAGAGCCTTTTAGTTAGACTCTAAATTCTATATCTTATATCATTACCTGCTCCATACCAACCATTAATATTGAGTGAATATGGAAGTATAGGAACCTGAGATAGACCATCTAGCTATTTTCCTTGATTTTGTTTGATATCTTGATCAATGGATTCAACACTACCAAATTTCCTTGGGGAAAGGTTGCTCTAATCCTAGGTATGACTATAGATAAGTTTGATGACTCAGTGTTGGAGGATTATACTTCTTCCAACCATATAGGTGTACTAGTAAGTACAACATTTTCCTCTTACACACCTTTAGGTTTGGCTAATAAGGACTCAGTCCAATCCTATGAAGCATCCAAGGAATCTAAGACTTCTATATTATTAGGGTTCCAATCTAATTCACTAAGTTAATTGAAATATAGGCAAGTGGTAGTGAAATTTTCTTGAATGTTCTTTTTTTGGTTTATATCTTTAGATAACCAATTCTTTGAAAATTTTAGTATTTTTATTAAGCCTTTTGTAGGTGTCATCAAAAAATTTTAGCAAATCACTTATGCTCAATGACTCAATGTTTATGAAGGATCTTGATTATTTGATTTGTTTAGCATGATCAGGCACTTTCTCTATAGTAGGTTGTCTTAATGGGATGATTTTAGAAGGGGTGCCTTCTCCTATTTTTACCATACTTAGAGGGTTTGTTTTATAATAACTTTTCATGTTTTCCTGCAATTCATGTATTTGAGTCAAAATAAGTGAGGATGATCCTATTAAGGTATCAACCTTTTCTAAAAGTTCATGAATTTTCTTTTCAATTTCTTCTGCTCTAACACTCTGCTGATCATTTATTTTTATGATAACTTTTTCTATTTATTCAAGGCTCATGTCCATTTTTATAGTTTGCAAATTTGTACTTGTATTAACACTTAAAAGGCCCACCATTCTTGTGTGGATAAATTTAAGCATATCATAGCCATGTGTATTTGTCGTAATTAGCTTCTTCAGATCTTTCTTTATTTCTTCAAGCTTAGTAGTCTCAAGAGAGAGGTCTAGCTTTTACTATGAAATGACTTCTTCTAGATGTTCTATTATCCTAGTGGCTTCATTTAACATTAGTATTTATTTATATTGACCTTTATTTAACTCAACCAGGCCATCTTTGGCTGCATTCATCTCACCTTGAATCAAATCACTAGTATTGACTAGTAAAGCTAGGTCCTATGTTTGGGCCAATGGTTTCTTAATCAATGTTCTTACATTTTGATCTAGAAAGCTTCTCATTTGAGTAATTTCCACATAAAGTTCATAAATACTTCTTCCTAACTTAGTTAATTTTGAATTAGACCAATTTAGTTGCCTACCTATAGTAGAGTTATATTTTCTCCTACCTACTGTTTCTATTTGATCATGTTGCATAACAAATTGGCCATCAAATGTGAATTTTACATAGAATTGCCTTGGGGTAAATCTTCCCATATTTTCTAGAACACTGTATTTGACATCTAACCCATTTTTTTCTTTTTCTAGAGTATTTGAGATTTTCAACTCATCTTCTCTTGGAAGAGATTTTATTTCTTCAGTTCGATCTCCTCTAAAAATATTAATATGTAGAGAATTCTATATTCTCTGGGTATTAGCCGACTTTGTTGAAGTAGTTATCCATGAGTATGCTAGATACATGGTAAATTCTAATGCTATTGAATATAATAAATTATTCAAGATGAAGCTTTATAACATGAAATATTGGAACAGATTCAAGTGTGATTTTGCTCTTTTGGCAAGAAAAACAAAACATAGACAAAAGACTAAAACTAAACACATGTTTATTAATGCAATTCCTAGCAAAATCTTAGATGGAGTATTGGCCTACATAGTAACTAAAAGGGAGGCCATAAATGGAGAAAAATTCATAGTTTCAAAAATGACCTTAGGTCAAATTATCTAGTCTATAGAAGAATATCTTTACAATCAATGCAAGGATAAAGCTATGGCCAAATTGCTTTAAAAAAATGAAAACCATTGATAATAGTATCTACAAATGTAGTGGATATACTACACTAGGCTATTATGGTTATGATAATTCTCATTTTAAATGCCACAAAGAAAAGAGTATATCCCAAAAATGGAAAATTGGAGACAAGCCCAAGTATAAGAGGAGGTTCTCTAAAAGAAAAACTTATGTTAAGCTGAAAAGAAACATCTCAATAAAATGACCTATCAAATGTTATATCTTTGGTCAAGAATTTCATATAGCTCCTAAGTGCCCAAATAACAAAAGGTATCCTAAAAAGATGAAAAAGATTAGAGCTATACTTTCTAATGAAGAAATTCAAGTTATTTTTGAATTCAACTCAGGTGATGATGTCTATTCAATACCCACTAAAAATGATATTTGTTCTAGTGACAATGAAAATCAAGTAAATCAATTTGAAGAACTATCTTCTTTTGATAACTTTGAGATTGAACTCTACTATTATAATATGATGTCTAGATTTGATCCTAAAGCCCAGAAGCAACATATATAATATCTACTCTAGAACCATAAGCTCCCTCTTCATCTCATCCCTATCTATCAAGATATGCTTACCCAATATGCAGCATGCATGGTGACCCTAAGGGAAAAACATTGAAACAAGTTTACTTTCATGACAACCCAATGTTATATGCACAATAGGAATGGAATAGAAAACAAAATGCTAAGCCTAAGAATCCAAGCACAAAGAGCCTGATAAAATACCAAAAACCTCCTATTGAAATCCTTAGAGCTATAAAATCAAAAATAGAATCCGATTCTCAAGATGTTAATGAATTAATAAATTTATTTGAAGATTCTATAGAGGAAAACAACTGTAAAGAAGTTCTTCCTAACCAAGGATGTTTCTATGCTGGAGAATAAAAATAAATCATTATCTCAGTAAACATCACTAATTCAAAACATAGATTATTGACCCAAGATTGTTTAATCGATACTCGAGAAAATATGAGTATTTCAAAGCATGGAGCTATCTTAGAGTACCTATGGCAAGATGCTTCATTAGATTTTTTTATTATCAATGGGTCAAGGACTACTATAAAGTTGTTCCTAGGGTACTACTTGAAGTAAATGACATTAAGGCATATGTAAAAATATGGATGTTCGGTAAGATTTTGATAGATATTATTTTAGGAATGAACTTACTAAATCCATTTATGCCTTATACTATTCCAACTAAATACTTGTCTTTAAGCTTATTTGGTAATGAACACCAAATTCCTAGAAAAACCCATGCAACTGTAAAAATTTCCACAAGACCTGAGGAAGAAGACAAAAATCTACAAATGAAGATTTATATGATAGTACAATATTTTGAAAAGATAGGAGATATCCTAAATATTGTCATAACAAAGATCAAAGGATTTTGTGATAATGATCCCAAAAGGTTTTGGGATAAGTGTAAACATACTATTTATCTTGATCTAAACCCTGTCATTGATCATACCTGAGGTATCAAATCTAAAACTATCCCTTTCTCTCCTTCTCAAGTTAAAATAAGAGAATAATAGATCAAGGAATTATTGTAAAAGGATTTGATACAGAAAAGACATAGTGAATGGGCTTCTCCTTCAATCTATATGAATAAACACTTAGAATAGAAAAGAGGGAAAATGAGACTAGTAATAAATTATAAAAAGCTTAATGATTGGATTACACCTATCAGCCATCTAATTCCAAATAAGAATATTCTTATAAAAAAGATAAAGAAATATTGCATTTTTTATAAGTTTGATTTAAAAAGTGGATTTTGGCAAATTGTAGTAGAACCTAAAGATACTTATAAAACTGTATTTGTCTTGCTAGTCTTAGATAGGTATTATGAGTGAAATGTTATGCCTTTTGGCCTTAAAAATACTACCTCTAAATTTTAAAAAGGACGGATGGAATCTTTGGCCATGATAAGCATTTTTCTGTCTATTTTGATGATATATTAGTTCTTTCAAAAGATTTAAATAGTCATCTTATACATTTTAAAGAATTTGTTGATCTTCATAACTAGAATGGGTTGGTTTTAAGTGATAAGAAAATGGAGATAGGCAAGATAGAGATTGAACCTCTTGGGTTAAATATATGTGAAAATAAGATTGCATTACAACTCCATATTTTATAGTTTTTAAAAAGATTCCTAGATGAAATAAAAGACAAAACCCAATTACAAAGATTCCTTAGATCTCTAAATTACTGCTCTCCATTCTTTAAAGATCAGGCCAAAGATAGAAAAATATTACAAAAAAATTTAATAAAATACTCAAGCCCATGAACTACTAAAATGACATAGTTAATCAAAAGAATCAAGGAAAAAGTTAAAGGACTAGAAAATCTCAAACTACCAGGAGAAAGTTTAATGATTTTGGAAAAAAAAGGCTTCAAATGAAGCATACGATGGAATACTTATTGAAAAAAATAAAGATGGTAGAGAATAATTATATTATTACTATAGTGAAACTTGGAACCCATCTAAAAAGAATTACCATTCCACTAAATAATAACTATTATCAACCAAACTATGCATGTTCAAACTAAGGATCTTTTTGCTCTTAAAGAAATTCTTCTTGAGGACAGATCTATTACAATTTGAATCTATCATTAGAAATACCCACACCCAACATGTTGGAAACTAGATAATGACTAGATGGGAAATATGGTTTTATAACTTTGAGTTTTATATTCAATACAAGAAAGGAACTACTAATTGTTTAGCAGATTTGATGTCTAGTGAAGGATTGAAATGATATTCTCATAAGGTTTGTACTAATCAGGTTTTGATGTTTTATGGTAATGAAGGCCCTGATAGTTTTTATTATGATACTATTCAAGAATATCTTACTCAACAAGAAAAATAAAAAATGAAAGAATGGATTCTTATTCCTGTAGAAACCCAAATCAAAGAACTTCCTAGGCTTGCTATTGAAAAGATTTTGTCAAAATATTTCTTAGTTAATGCCTACAGGAGCTTTCCTGATGCTAACGAAAGGAGATGGACTATATTCTATGATATGGATCACATAAATATCAGGATACTCAAGGGACAATTGTCATTTATAGAGTTAAGGTTGATCAAATTAAAGGAAATTTTCTATGGAGAAGTCTATATCCATATGAGCACCAATCTCGTTACAAGTAGCTTTCATGACAGGCCAACTGATGTCCCATATGATCAATGGGAAAAGTTAACATGGGATCAATTGATTGAATAATATGCACTAGCAACTTTAAGCCTTTGGTTCAAGATTCTTGTCATCTATGAAGAATTAGGTGTTTATGATACTAATATGTTGTTCAAATTTATCAGAGATCACCTGTATGATAAAATAGAATCTATGTTTTGTTTCAAAAAGATTGTATATATAACCATGAGAATAATAAAATTAGATATACATTTGAAAGAAAGTTTTATGAGATTCCGGAAGATGTTGATACCATATTAAGCAATGAATTTCTTGTGGCAAATACCAGGCACCCTAATAAAATTAAAAGATTAATCCCTAATCTTCATGAATCACATGCATACTCATGGGATGACTATGCCCATGATAATTATCATAGGTATGAAGATTCAATTGACATAAGCATTGCCATGTCCGTTGAAAGCCCTTATGGGAGTCCCTACCAGAAAGCATGGATGGGCCATTTCAAATTTTTTTCGTTGTCCCTTTAATATGGTGATGTAGATGATTTAACTATGAAAGCAAATCCTAGAGTGTGATACAACTAATCACACCATGTGACCCATGGTAAGGTCGTGTCTTTGCTATTAGAGTGGGTCTATCCTCTACCATTTACATCTATGAGATGTTCTTTGCTTTTTATAAAAGTTTTGATTTGACAAGAGCATGTGGTCATATTACTCCATGATTCGAGTAGGGAATGCAAATAAAGTGGGAAGTAGCACATGTGGTTTGGGTGGCCTATCATCCTCTTAGCTTTTATTAGATTCTCCCTGGGTAGTATGCCTTTTGGCATGACATGACCAAAGCATCTTTGCATTTGTCACTTCACCTATTTATATGGGGTTGTCATCCAACAAACCTAGGTTTTTGGTTATTTATAACTAGTTACTCCTTAAACTGGTAGAAAATCTCTCCCAATTCTTTATTTAATAAGAGTTTTGGGTTCAGTCACTACTATCGAAAGCTCAGATTAAAAAGGAGAGAGCTCTATAAGTCTTTGAGCTCTACAAGTCTTATGATAGTTCTATTAGGTGTTGGTTTAGATAGCTACCTCACTTAGGGTCGAATAGTTTTCAAAATGATTTGGCCTTATACATTCTACATAGCCTATGAAATCAGTGTATGTTAGTTTCTAATTATTGATCCTAAAGAGTTGGTAGGATTAAGACTATGTATGGTTAGAATCTTGTTGGACTTCAGTGATTATGTAATGTTGTTCTATGTTATATAATTATATTTTGTTCATTTCATTAATGGCATGGAAATGCCTAAACTCATTAGGATTTGTTATGCCTTATAAAATCCATAAAAATATTCTTTTATATGTGCATTGAATGTATATATTTGTGCCTCCACCACCACCACATTAACTTATCCTAATGAATTTTTGGTGAAATGACATTTAGTTCAAATAGTCATTTATTACCTTGATTTGGGTAGATGCTATCTTGTTATATTGATCTTATCCTATGACTTATTATCTTGGTGTGATCTTTGCCTTCAATATGGTAAACTAGGCATAATGCCTCACATGTACACAACTCAACCTCCTCAGTCTCATTTACTTTTTCTAATTACGGTTATATTTCAAGTACACTTGTCTATCTTGGTTGATTTCATTGTGATTTCATCTTATTTCCTTGGCCTTTCATATCCCATAAATATACCTTATGCTACCTCTCCAACGTGGATTTCTTATTTGATCTCTTAAACATAATCATGTTATGCATCTTCACTTTATTTTGTGTGACTCTCTCGGTTCAAATTTTCTCTAAGTCTAGTGAGGTCCATTTACCCAAAAACTTATGTGTCTAGCATAGGCACTTAGGAAACATCCTCACTCAACTCACCCAACTAGAATTATGCTTAGAAGCACCAAACTATCTACCCTATAACCCTAAAGATGCCTCACTTATTAAATCTTGTGCATGAATAATTGGTGCACCTTGTGTCTAACTCTATAAAAAATTGCATGCCCATAACTTAGGTGTTTTGCCTCATTCGCTTGGATAGTGTCCATGCTCGACTCAATCGACTAGAATTATGTGTGAAAATTACAAAGCATTCTACTAGTGGCCTCAAAGTGTCACTTATTCACTATCATAGTAGAATTTCAACTTGTTTGGATTACACCAAACTTTATTTTTGTCACCCAATACAACCCAATCATGACCAAGAAGTCACTATCTCATGGTTCAAGCACCACCTTATTTATGATACAACTTTAATTGATTATTATTGAAATGCCTAAAGATAATTTCACCCAATAACATGCACAACTTATATGTGTTAGTCTCTAATATATTTTGGATGATGTATGGGCCCATCCACCTTATCTACAACTTGCTTGGGTGCCTGATATACTTGGAGTCATAGACAAAAATGATTTCTCCTTCTATTAGCACCTTGTGATTTCTATGCTTGTCCTATCAGAGCTTTTAGCATGTTTTTTCTATCTATTAGATCTACTTTTATTGGGCATGCATATCATCTAAGTGCTTAAATTCCTCTAGCCTCACATTCAGTGACTCTTGGTCATATAATAGAATAATTTGGATGATGTGTAATGATCTCACCAAGAAATCCATCAACAAAATCACCTCAGTGCCAAACACCAATTGAAATGGTGTAGCCTTATTCAGACACTTGTAGGTTAGTGATATGACCATAGCACTACCAATATTTGATCATCCCAATCCTTGTGACCAATGTTGCATATATTTATGAGGCACACCCCTAAGATATTATTGAATACCTCAGCTATGTCATTTTTTTGGGGATGGTAGGGTGTTGTCTTATGATGAACCATGTGTTCAGTTAACAAGATCCGCATTATTTCATTTATAAAGTGTGTGCTCATGTTGATAGTCAAGCTGATTGGGCACCCATACTAGATTATGATGTTCTCCCAAATTAACCTTTTGTATATGGTGGATGTGTATTTTTTGATCTGCATAGCCTCGGCCTACTTGGTGAAATAGTTAGTGGTGACTAGAATATACTTCATGCCTGTACACCATGTTGTAGGAGTAATTAGACCCATGAAGTCAATGGCCCATTTTTTTAATGTCACTTAGGAAAGAATGGGTATGATAGGAATCTCATTCATATGGTTGTGATTCCCTATGCACTGGCATATGTTGCATGCCTTGGCACAATCTTTTGCATCTTGAAATAGACTTCGCCACCATAAACCTGACTGTAACACCTAGCATATCATTACATATCCTAAATGATGGTCTCCTTCTATCCACTCATGAACCTCAATTAAGATGGATTCCCTCTCATTCTCTAAAACACACTGGTATATAACTTCATCTTAGCCCAATTTGTATAGTTCTTTGTTGATGAGCTGAAAAGAGGTGGCACAAACTACGAGTTATTTAGTTTCTCTTGTTATCATTATTTGGGGTGTAGATCCATATATTATAAATGTAGCTATCTCCTCCAAGTCCTCATAGGTGAATTGGATTGTTTAATGTTGTGCATCTATTCTATCATCCTCAATTGGTGCTACTACATCACCTGAGTCTATATGGGACAAATGGTTTGACCCCAAGTTTTATTTTCTAGGCTTGATGATAACTAAGAACTAGAATTATTGGAATAGAATGATCCATCAAAATATTCACCCATAGAGAATGGGTTTATTCATGAAGTAATTAATCACCTTATTGTCTATGAAAAATATGAATGGGGTCACCAATAAATATTGTCTAAATTTTTGTAGGGCATAGACCATGGTGAGCACCTCATGCTCAGTTGTGGTATAGTTTTACACTACCTTTGTTAATTTTTTATTAGCAAAGGATATGGGGTGATCCATTTTGACTTCACCAAGTTACAATAAGATTATTTCAATTGTAGAGTTATAAGCATCAACATGGATGTGGAAAGGGGTCATCCAGTTAGGGAATTACAAGATATGCACTCTAGCTAATCTAAGATTCAAGGTCTTGAAGGCATCCTCTTGTGCTTTGCCCCAGTAGAATGGTCCATCCTTGTGAAATATATCTTATATTATCATCAAAATCTTTAAATAACTCCTTATAAATTTTATATAATACCCACAATGGCCAAAAAAGCCATACATGTCTTTCTGTGTGGAAGGAGTCTGGAGTTGAATGATGATGGCAAAATTCATTAGGTTGAAGAGAAAACCATCCTTATAGATGATGTGCCTGATCAAAGTTATAAATGGGGTTGTGAAGATGTACTTCAACAAGTTTAGGGATATTTTAAGCTACCTACACCTCTCAAACATTAGGTGAAGGTTATCATAATGGTCCTTAATGAGGCCATACATTGTCCAATCATCTAGATAAACTTAGAGGGACCTATAGATGAATTCTTTTAGCATGGTGATCACCACTATAGAGAACACAACTAGAATGTTCTTGATCCAAAATTACATCAAATTATAATCAAAACAACCCCATTTAGTCACAAATGTCTTTTTGGGCTTGTACTCCTCCTCAATCTAGATTTGGTGGTAGCCACAGAACCCATCAATGAAGGTGTAGATTTTGTAGCTAACGATGCCTTCTATGACTTCATCAATGAACAAAGTTGGGAAAAGGTCATTGATGTAGGTGGAATTAAAAATTCTATAATTCATGAAAATTTGAATGTGCCCATCCTTATTGATGCTTATTACCATTGGGTTGACCCACTAAACTCCTGCATAGGGTAGATGACCTCTGTGACTAGTAGTGTGTCGATTTCTATTTTAACATTATGATAGAGGTTGGGATTCATCCTTTAGGAGTGATTTTTTATTGATCTTACATAATTTATTATATTTATGGTCATATTCCTAAGGCATGGGTAGGTTCCCTTCATATCTTGATAAGTCCTAGGAAACAAATCTTGGAACTTCTTTAGGAGGTCTATGATACATGTCAGCTCTACATTAAACCAATAAGCACCTAGAGTGGCCATGTTTGGCTATCATTATATTATAATATACACTTTGATGGTATTTAGTGGTACATGGTATGGTTCATTATTCTCTTGGTTTGAGTCCTTCACTTATCGAGTTCCCTCTATTGTCTCTCTATGAATATGAGTGGGGTCTTCTTCACTACGTGTGTTATCATCTACTTAGTGTATGAGCTTTGTTCTAATAGTCCATGTTTTCTAGTATAACTATTTCTAAGTTTCATCATCTTATTTACTCAATTCTCTATTGGGCATCTATTCCTCAAAGAAAGTTAGGAGTGCTAGCCCTTTTTCCTTAAACATATCTTTTAGGCACTCTTCAAGGATGGTGGTGTCCTCAAACACTACACTCTAAATTACTTGTAGTGACTCCATCAACTACAATTTATATGAGGAAAAGGATGTGTACACTAAATTATCCTTAAGGGCCTCCCAATTGGTTATCTCTTAGTGCATCTTGTTGACCACATAACATGCTCATGCCCATGTCTTTAAATTACTATAAAAGGCATGCACCTATAAGTTCTTTGGGGTAGTAATGCCATAATTAGTCCATCTCTCTTCACATAGGTACCCATGCATCATGGGATCAAAGTCATTAGAGTTCATCAATATATCCAAGTTCTCATTAGTCCTCTAAAATCTAATGCAAATGGCCACTTTTGTCTCTATCCATGTTGGCAAATTAGAGTTTTGCACTACCCACTAATGCATGTAGTGTTTATCAAGGTATACACTAGTGTGCCCATTTTGTCTATCTCTTTGGTGATGCATGATTCAAGGTATTATACATACCTTTCCATTGGGTTGATTCCTTCAAATATTGGGAGTGTTTCAAGCATGGCTTTGATCAGGTAGAGTACCCTCTTTCCTTTCTCCTCATGGTGTGGGACCTATCATTTTAGATCATGATCAATCTAGACCCAACCAGTATTCATGGGCTTTGGTTCCTTTACATGTACCAAGTAGTATCTATGACCAATGGCCACATAAGCCTCTTCAATAAATAAATCATAATTAACATCAGTGGCATTTAAGGTTAACTACCTATCCTTCCAAGAGAGCAGTCCTTGATTAGAAGGTTTGAGATTCTTGGCACCTTACACCATGATGTTATATATATGGTTGATATCATCCTCTAGATCAATACTCTCCATATATTCATGTACATGGTCACTTGAAAAGGCAATCACTACCCTTTCCTTAACTTTTTAGAAGGTCATATATCACTTCTTAAGGTGCATATCAACATTGTTGGTGTAACACTAAGGCCTTTTTAGAATCACCAGGTAGTTTTCATATTCAACCAAC
Organism: Torreya grandis; assembly: GCA_037957365.1. Lineage (NCBI taxonomy): Eukaryota > Viridiplantae > Streptophyta > Pinopsida > Cupressales > Taxaceae > Torreya > Torreya grandis. The sequence continues at coordinate 61,768 of JARHVA010007013.1, forward strand.
TTGATAAAATTAAAGTTAGCATGGAATTTCGTCCCTATAATATCTACAATGGTTCCCTTCAAAATTTTGATAAGATGTGCTCAGATCTTTTTGGCCATGAAAATTAAATGGGGAGAAGGTGTCAAGGCTGGCCTACCCATCTTTTCTCATATGTTCTTGGTTAAGATATTGACCTCAGTGCTGATGTCAATCAGGACCTCATAGATATACCATCCATCAATGGTGGCATTCACTAAGAGTTCTTGGTCATACTCCATATTTTGGGTATGCCTGACCTCTCATGCCCTTTTCGTGCATACCATGATAAATTCAACTGACTATTTTCCTGCATGTTCTAGAAGTAGGTTTTTTAATAGGGGTAGCATCCATTATATTTTTAGGAGGTGAAAAATCTATGTTAAATCTTGCACTTTAGTGTCTTGGCCACTTTTATTTTTAAAATAGGTAGTAGCCTACACTTCTAGGTCTCATGTTAATTAGAACTCTTCTTATAGATTCTAGATCACACTTATGGTCTATTACAATACATCCTTTGGGAACATATAGTCTAGATAAGATACAACTTTAGCTTCTATCTACATAATACACTCAATGTATCTTAATATCCCATATTCCAAGTAAAACTCTAGTGTTGGCACAACTATCATTTGAGTGGAGAGTCCAGTTCGAGTAGATGCTTATACTTTTATTGACTCCATGCATGATGGTTATGCCTTTGGAGCCCATTTTTTCTCTTTAGGTTCACACCTAATCATCCCTATGCCCTTATCAATGTGAAACCTACCTTGGGTTGGCTTTTTATACAAGTATGGGCATTCCTCAACCAGATGTGGTTCTCAAAAATACCCACACATTAGATGCATCAGGTAGTCATGTTGATAGTGCTCAATCAACTCGCACTTGTAACATGATCACATTGGGAATTTTCCTCTACTGCATATTCCACCTTTCCCTCTATCACCTCTTTGGTTCCCATAGCTAGAATTTTATTGGCCACAACCTTTATTTCCTTGATTTGCCTACCATTTCACTTTTAAAGTTACCTATTGTGTACCTCTCTCTATGTTTTAGCACATCTCATCAATTACTATATGGTTAGTTATGGTGTGAGTGTAGGCATCACACAACTTTTAATAGAGGTTTGTGCTAACCTGACTATCACATTACAACAAAGGGAAGTTGTGGAAATCATGTGCCTCATGACAAACTTCACATCTAAGAAACAATGTGTGTACATTCCTTCAAAGGTAGTTGTTTCTATTAAATCCCTCCATCTCACAATCGGTGCACCACAACCTACTTCAAGCATCTTGTGCTGAACTATCAACCATTTTTTATAGTTGGGAGGCCATAGACACAATCGGAACCTCTATTAAGGTGTTAATTCCTATATCAGTGCTCCTAACCACCTTAGTTTAAAGGGTAGATTCAAGCACATCCCTAGGGTATATGAATTTTTTCATGGATAACACCCTTTAGAAAGGTACTATCAATCTTCCAATGAACCATTACACAAGCTAGGTGGGGTGAATATCATAAGGGAGCTTGGAAAGGAGGGTCTTGAATCTATCATTATACAAGTACATGTTCTTTGATAATCCCTGGTTGATCTCCTTAAGCATGATGATGTTCTACTACTCAAACTCAAATATATCAAACTCATTCAAGAAGGCTTCTTTTAGGGTGTCATAATCTATCATAGCCTAGTTAGGGTCAAAATTATGAAGCCAAGTATGGGCGTAATCATGCAAGGTTATCAAAAACTAGGTTGCCTTACACTAGGACTAGGTTATTCCTTGAGTATGCCATTATAACTCACACTTGAACACATGATCGATGGTATTATCCATGCCTTGATACCTGATTAGGTGCACATCTATCTAATAACTAATCTAGGGATGGGGAGCATACGGTGCCTGAGGTGCTTAGCCTCCTAATACTTATCCTAGCATTGGTCTTCAAAAGCCTTTAGCCATTACATTTATGGTTACTGATGGTGTTGTAGAAGATGATGGTATTTTACTACTAACTAGCGGTGTAAATCCACTCCCTATGGGATATTTCCATATCTATGTAGATGACATTGGTTATATTAGGGTATTGGTACTCACCTTTTATCTATTTAGGCTAGTGCATCAAGGTTTAGAGGTATCTTCACTACCTCCTCATAAGGGATAACTTGTTCAATCACAAAGTTCTAGTCCAAATCTATAAAATGATCAAAGTCTAAGTTGATAATGAGGTTAGTTGTTAATCTTCAATCTTCATGTGGGGTATCTAGGGCATGAGCTTACACCATAAGCTAAAATGGGGTAGGTGCATCTAATGCATCTCTAATGGTAAATTTATATAGGGACCTTGAGCATTCATAGGTCAACTATGGATCTTGTTTCATGGCTTCAAGGGTTCTTCCTCTAGGCATGACTACCATTCAAGAGATCCATCCCCATGCCCTTCTTGCTCATTATGAGCTATCTTAGCACTTCCAAGTTCTAGATCTTCTATCATCCCATGGATTCTCTTATTATAAGCCTATCTCTTGAGATCTTGATTTTCAATATGGTCTTCCCTTCCATTATACCTTACCTATATGTCCCCTTCTTCCCTATTTCATTGCTCATATGTGAGAGGACTTAAGCCTTCCATCATCATGATCTTAATGCTATAAACTAAAATGATTTTTTTTTTATTTTGGTGCCAAGTTATATCATAAACATGACTTTAGTCTCATGCAAGAATTGTTATTATGCTTCTTCAAGGTAGAAGTATGTTGACACTATGAACTCAAATATGTAGTTGCTTAGTGATCCTTGCCACCATTTGTCTATGACTATAGTCTAGGTGGCATATAAGTTCTCAAGCCTCTGTAGGTGCTATTTTTTACACTCAAGGTGTTGTCTATAGCTTCAAATTTTTTGTGTCACATATGTAACCAACCACCGGTACACTTGTTCTAGTAGTTAACAAAATAAATCCTCGTATAGGGTCTCATACAAGTGGTTCTCGACCAAATTCATTGGGTTCTATCTTCTACAAGTTGGATGCCTCAATGCAAAGATATATACCACTCATTATAGCTAATTCTTGATCTTTTTGAAGGAGATTTGGAGCATTATCCTATTGCACCATTGCAATAACAAAATTTAACAAGTCTTGGTAATAAAACCAAAATGTTGTAGAAAAGTCGGTGTTTTTGTCATGGGCGTAGTCATACACTTACCTAGCTATCTAGGTTGGATTTAGGCTTATTATAAGGAGGTGTAGGCCTTGACTAATCCTATGGTGCTTAGTATTTTACACTTGACTATGCTGGCATAACTTTACATAAGGTGAAACCTTATGTTCTCATTTGAATCACAATAGAGAAGGGACTAGGGTCTGTGTTGGGCTAGTTATATTATGATGTAAATATACTATTTATGGAATTGATTAGTGTAGTTTATGGTGGTACTTTCAAGGGTGAAATCCTTTGCTAACCTTGGCTTAATGGCATTCATGCACTTGATGGGAAACTATGTATTTAGTTAAGGGACTTAGGCTTAGGTTGGCGCTTAGGTGTGGGCATCATTTCAAGGCACATGGTCTCAACCATAATTATATCATTTATTATATTAGGTATGGGGTTCATCATAGGCTATAGGCATGCCATGAATGAGTTAAATTATATTCTGTCAAGATATCAACATACATTTTATATATTCAAGCATTGAATCCAATAAACATTCAAAAAGTGTTCATCATTAATAGAGTTCAACAAAAATCCATATATAAGTCAATATAAATTGATCAAATGATTGACATAAGCTGATAAAGGCCTATAGGATCACAAAAAATATTGGGATTTATAATGGGGATAACTAAAGGAATCTTGAACTACTCTAGGTTGAAAATGCTAAAATGGAATCTGGAAACAATCTGCCAAAGCTTCGCTACTCCAATGTTGATCTCTTTTTTTAACTAGACTCAATATGCTTATATTTAATGAGTAGTCACTATCCTATGCACCCATTTCCTAATGCTGGCTGATTCAAAAAGGAATTGTTAGCCACCTACTAGTTGGTGCCACCAGATGATAAAACAATAATCACAAGTGATTACCTTATGCCCATATATCTATTGTGTTGGCATAGATCCTATACTTAGATGGATTTGGGGCCAAAAAAGGTTCATTTTAATGCTTCACTTATGGGAGTTGGTGTTATGTTGAGTCAAGAAGAGAAGGTAGTAGCATATTTTAGTGATAAATTGAAAGTTGTAAGATCAAAGTATTCTACATATGATGTTGAATGCCATTGTACAAGCATTAATACATTAGAGGCATTACCTAGTACCTAAGTATTTTGTCCTATTTACTAATCATGAGGCTTTGCATTATGTGAACACTTGAAAGAAGTTAAATAGTAGGCATGTCGAGTGGTTGTCTTACTTACAAGGCTATAATTTTGTGTTAAATCATAAATAAGAAAAATAGAATCAGATAATTGATGCTTTGAGTAGGTAATTAGGGTTGATAACTACTATGGTGAGTGAAGTAGTTAAATTTGAATTTATTAAGGGAGTACATGCTACTGATCCATACTTTGGCAAGATTGTTGAGAAATGGATGATTCCATTGATAGGTATTAGAAATAATTTTTTTGAAGAGTATTTTATGTATAATTGTTATCTCTTCAAGGGGAAATATTTATGTATTTCAACTAGGTTTCTAAGAAATAATATTATAAGAGAATTACACACTGGTGGATTTGATTAACACTTTGGTAAGATAAATACTATAGATTTGGTGGAGAAGAAGTATTTTTGCATAAATATGAAGATGAATGTGACAAGATATATTTCAAGGTGTAAGATATGTTAAGTGATAAAAGGACATGCATAAAATATAGGGATATACATGTCATTACTAGTTCTAAGAGGACCATGGATAGATTTGAGTATGGATTTTATGTTGGGATTACCAAATACACATAGAGATAATGACTCAATTTTTGTTCTTGTAGACAAGTTTTATAATACGGTGCATTTTATTTCATTTAATAAAAGTAATGATACCACTATAATTACAAAAATGTTTTTTAATGATATTGTGAGATTGCATGGTGTTCCAAAAATCATTACATTAAATAGGGACAAAACATTTCTATGTCATTTATGGAGGACTTTGTGGATGAATATGGGGACTAAAATACAATTCAGTAGTGCATATCATCTCCAAACAAATGGACAGATAAAATTTGTAAATAGGAGATTGAAAAACTTACTGAGATGAATAGTTGGAGAGAAGCCCAAATAATGGAACTTTGATTTACCACAAGCTGAGTTTGCATATAATAGTTTAGTGAAAAAATCAACAAGAAAATAAGAATTTCATATTTTTTATGGTATAAATTGTGTAAGTGTTTTAGATTTTTTTCAATTACCAATTGGAATAAGTTAGTGATGATGTTGAAGCAGTTACAAAACATATACAATAATTAGAAGAAGAATTATCTTAAGAAATTTGTAGGAAAGTAATAAGAGTATAAAGTAGAAATAGATGTCAGAAAAATGTCAAATATATTTTAAGAAGGATAATTAGTGATGGTTTACTTTAGAAATGAGATATTTATGAAAGGCCCTTCTAACAAGTTGAAGTATAAGAAAATTGGACCATGTAGGATTGTGAAAAAACTAAATGACACTGATTACGAAGTGAGTTTACCATAGAATTTTGATATATATCTAGTATTTAATATTTCATATTTATATAATTTTCATGACAAGATAGTTAAGGTGAAGAATATGAATATGTAAATTGGTAGCAACAAGTTCCAAAGAAGATGAAAGAAAAGACAGTGCATGTTATGGATAAGAGGACAATAAACACAAGACAAGGAAATTGTGATAGGTATTTAATATAGTGGGAAGGATTATAAATGGAAGACAACACTTGGAATAAAAAATGGGAGTGGAATAATATTGAAAATAACAAATGGTAGTATTAAAAATAGAGCAACTTGTAGGAGCTGATGTTTTTTCAACTAGATGAGAATGATGCAGAAAAGAGCTCAAACTTTTGAAGACCATAACTTTTGATCTGTAACACTATTTGAGCCCATATTCATCCCAAAATGACTGGCTAAAAAATTTCAATGCATCCATATCTTGTCCTTCCAATTATGGGACATTTTTATATTTTTTATAGGCCTTATGTGGCCATCTAAGGGTGAAAATTTGTAATTTTATTTTATTTTCAAGTTTTTCCTACATTTTGAAATTGTCTAATTTTTTAACCAGACTTGAACATTAGTTTAAATTCATCTGATAGGTTAATTTTAGCGTTTAGTTTATTTTTAAATATTTTTAGATCTACACACACTTTCATGTAAAAGTTACTAAAAATATCAGCTTAGAAATACCAAGTTAGGTTTTATTTATTTTTATAACTTTTTGGTTTTTTCATGTCAACTCCAATTCTGAGTTGAGGCTTATTTATGCATGGTTTATAATTATTTGAATCATTCAATAGAAATAAATGATATTTATTTTTTATAACATTTTCCTATTGGTAATTTTATTGTCTTGATAGTATTCTATTTCATTAAGTAAATGGTCAAACAGGGAAAAAATAATTGATTTCAAAAACTAGTTGAGCACTGGACATAAATAGAAAAACATTAATGAAAGAAAATGGAAGATGCCAAAGACTTAATGATTCTAATACCATTGAGTTGTAAGCATTCTTTGGTATGCTTTCATAAAAGGGAATGGATATAGCTAATGCTCTCAAATATTTATTTGCATAATTTTGAAAAGATAATTTAAGAGTTTCACCCAATATAAGAGATGTAGTGAAAAGAAGAGTTGGTTCTTGTAACCATGATTGAATATAAAACATTTATTAGATATGAGCCAATCAGAATTTTGGGATAATATCTATAAAAATTCTGTTAGTCAAATATATTTTAAGATGGTCAAACCATTCTATGTAAAAATTAATCACACATGTAACTTCATCTTGCTATTCCATTTATTATTCCATACATGTAAAAATAAATCATAAATGTTGGTGTAGGATATTTATTATTCCATTTAATTATTAAATGGATAATATCCAGACATTTATCTTCATATTACTTAGTTCTAATAAGAGGTTAAGTGGGTGAGAGGGTGAGTTTCACCTAGAGCTCCACCTGGAGTTTAATTGATTATTGTTGATGCATTTATTGTGCTCTGTATGCCACTAGGGAACTAGGGGAAGTAATAAAATAAATTTTGAGTAATTGAATACTTGGGGATTTATTTGTTTATAAAACTATTTCTAAAAATAACAAAAATAGCATAGATATGGTTGCTACTTTCAAAGTCTGCAATCATACTCTACTGTAGGGACAACAAATGTTTATGTAGTGACACATTTTATTGGTAATCTTTGTGAATTGTCTTAATATTTTACAATTATTGCCTAAAATATAAATTAATAGTGGATGTTTACAATATGACAAAAAAAAATATTTGCTTAAGATGATCAAAGGCACTAGTTCTACTGAAAATTCATAGGAGACCAGGTCAATATCAGTCAGATAAACTTTGAGACAATATCCTTACCCAAAGAAAGGGTGAATATCTATAGAAAGGGTATCTATAGACCACCTAAGAAAAGACCAATTACACTCCTAGGCTATCTTCTCTTCCTACCAAAGAAGATTTTGGAAGATATAGAATCTCCCTTGTGGAAGAAGAAAAACAAGAAACCCAACAAGGAGAATGACCTAAAGAGAGAAAAATCAAAAGGTCTCAGTCCAAGAAGAAACTCTCTATAACTAATTTAGAGACCCTCAAAACCATAATATTCCCAAGTCAAAAATATGATACTTCTGAATCAGATTGGTCAGAATACCATAGTTTGCTTGATGAACACAACTCTTATGTAAACCTAACTTAAAATCATTTTGGCAACCATCCTGATTATGATGCTTGTATAAATTATACTTAGAGACTATAGAATTCTCTGCATATTAATATCTTTAGAGGAGAGGCAATTGAAGAAAAAAATCTCTTCCAAGAGAAGATGAGCTGAAAATCTCAAATATTTTAGAAAAAGAAGCAAATGGGGTATATGTAAAATACAATATTCTAGAAAATAAAGGAAGATTTCACCCAAGGAAATTCTATGTAAAATTCACTAATGATGTCCAATTTGTTATACAACATGACCTAATAGAAGTATTAGGTAGGGCAAAACATAATTCTACTACAAGAAGGCAACTAAATTCATGTAATTCAACCTTAACTGAGTTGGGAAAAAATATTGATGAACTTTATGTGAAAATTGTTCAAATGAGAAGCTTTCTAGATCAAAATGTAGGAACATTGGTTAGGAAACCATTGGCACAAACACAGGACCTAGCTCCACTAGTCAATACTACTAGTAGGACTCAAGGTGAGATAAATGTAGCCAAAGCTAGACTGGTTGCGTTAAATAAAGGTCAAGATAAAAAAAATAGTAATTTTAGATGAAGCCACTGGCATAGTAAAACATTTAGAAGAAGTCCTTCTAAAGCAAAAGCTAGACCTCTCTTTTGAGACTGCTAAGCTTGAAGAAATAAAGAAAAATCTAAAGAAGATAATTATTATAAATACACATGGCTATGATATGCTTAAAGTTATCCACACATGAATGGTGGACCTTTCAAGTGTTAATATTAGTACAAATTTGCAAACCAGAAAAATGGACATTAACCTTGAACAAATAGAAAAAGTTGTCATAAAAATAAATGATCAAGATAGTGTTAGAGCAAAAGAAATTGAAAATAAAATTCAAGAACTTCAAGAAAAGGTCAATACCTTAGTAGGATCATCCTCACTTATTTTGACTCAAATATAAGAATTGTAGGAAAACATGAAAAGGTCTTATAAAACAAACCCTTTGAGTATGGTAAAAATAGGAGAAGGCACCCCTTTTAAGATCATCCCATTAAGACAACCTACTACAAAGCAATTGTTTGATCATGCTAAACAAATTAGACAATTAAGATCCTTCATAAACATTGAGTCATTAAGCATACGTGATTTGTGAAATTTTTTTATGACACCTAAAAAAGGATTGAAAGGCTTAATACAAATAATAAAATTTTCAAAGAACTAGTTAAGTTGTCTAAAGATATAAACCAAAAAAAGAGCAATGAAGAAAATCTCACTGCCACCTACCTATATTTCAACAAACTTAGTGAATTAGATTAGAACCCTGATAATCTATAAGTCTTAGATCCATTGGGTGCTTCGTAGGATTAGAATGAGTCCCTGCTTACAAGCCCTAAAGGTGTGTAAGAGGAAAAGGTTGTACTTATTGGTACACCTATATGGCTAGAAGAAGTATACTCCTCCAACACTAAGTCATCCAACTTGTCCATAGTCACACCTAGTATTAGAGAAACCTTTGCCCAAGGAAATTTTGGTAGTGTTGAAGCCCTTGATCAGGATATCTAATGAAATCAAAGAAGATAGCCAGATGATCTAACTCAGGTTCCTATACTTCCATATTCAATCCATATTGGTGGTTGGTGTGGAGTAGGTAATGATATAAGATATAGAATCCAGAGTCTAACTGAAAGGTTCCACAGATGTGAAGAAAGAGAACAACTAGTATTTGGTAGGACTGAGGAAGAAGGCATGGACATTATAATTGTTAACCTAGATGGTAGCAATAAGGATGGCGGTTATCCCTTATAGAAGACTAAAGGGTTGTGGCAGGATCCACAGTAGTTGAGTTTGTTGATGTAGTTATCTATGAGTATGTTGGAGACATGGTAAACATTGATGCTATTAAATACAATAAATTACTCAGGATGAAGCTATTAGTGTAGGTTTTTATTTTTCCCCTATTTTTTAATTAAGGAAATTGTATTTCTTGTGCATACATGGAGTTTTCCTACATTTGTGGGATAGGCTAGCTTATGTGGAGGTGTGTGTCATAGATGTGTCATAGGTGTCATAAGAATGTCATAATTAACTCTCTTGATGGGAGTTACTTCTTTATTCTTAGCACCTTGTCACCACCTTTCATGGAGGAGTTACAGTCTATTCTTGGGGTACCTTGTCCACATTTTGTGGAGGAGTTACTTACATACTCTCTAATATGTATTTCTCACTTTGGCCATCTCATGTTAATCAGATTTTGGTTTTCTCCATTTTGTCTTGTGCAATTTGTCTTCTTGTGTTATTTTCAAATTGCTTTAGCATCTATGTGGTGTGCACTTGCTTCATCTCATGTGATCACGTCTCCATTGCACTCGCATTATCCAGATTCTAGGAACAACTCCGATATGGTATCAGAGCAAGAATGGTAATCATGTGTCTAGTTATGATTTTAGTTTATTTTGAAATAAAGAGGAGTGGAGTTCTCTTTGTTTTTTAATTTATAGATCTAATCTAAAATAAAATATATATATCATTTTTGGTATCATTTTCTTAGGAATCCTTGGCCTTTGGGTGTCTTGGATGTCTTCACTTCAGGGGCTGGTTCAACAGTTAGCTTGGGCACCATTGTGTGTGCAAGGAGTAGAGGAAGGAGAAACACTCAGTAACGTCCTTCCAGTAGTCCTTCCAGTGATGCCATCAAGGCGTATGGTGTGCAAGTCTACAGGTTTTTTATTTTGCAAGCATATTCTGATCTGTGTCCTTTTTTTTGGGGTCCCACTACCTAAATTTTTTCTACTTCTACTACTATCCTTCCATCAAAGCAAGGCACCTTTAGCAAAGTACTCAGTTCTTCCTCGTCAAGCAGGTCATACGGTGTCCAGGTCTATTTTTTTTTTTAAATGGCACTTTTTTTGGTAAACCTACTATGCGTTGAAGTCTGAAAACTCTTTAACATTTTCTTGCCTAGTAAATTAGAAATGCACCCTTGTTTTTGGTGAAAACATAGTACCACATCTGTTGTTCTTTTGTCTTTTCTGCAAGTATAATCTGGACTGTGCTTTTTTGGCACACCTTCCTTGCTTGGCATCCCATGTGGCACCCCTTGGACACTTAGAAATCCTTCATTCTGTCTATGCTTTATTTTTTTCTAGTTTAAAATTGACTTGTAAAACAAAAATCAGTCAATTTGACTGAATATTTAGTTTTTTAGACAATTTTGTAATATGGGGGTTTTCATTTAAAACTTGTATCTTCAACCTACAAAGACGAAGGGTGAGGCCCGGGTTGGCGGGAGGCTAATTCCCCCTCACACAAACCTCCTTTGGATTCCTCATTCTGTGCCAAATCTAATGAGTGGTTGGGAGGCCACTTTTTCTCTCATAACAGGCATTTTTTTAATGTTTTAGTGCTTTTTTTTGCAAAAACACTAGTTTACAGGAAAATTTAACCTTTAATATCTTGCAAACGGTAGCTCAGATTTGGGTGCCATTTTTTGCAAAAGTGTTTGTAATTCAATTATCCATAGCATAGGTTTTTATTTGTCAAAAATGTACTAGTTTATAAAGTGCCTAAAATTTGCGTCCCTCAAGACGCATTTCCTGCTGAGTCTAACGTCTTGTTTACTTTAGTCTTGCACTGATTGCTCTAAGACTCATTCTCGACTGAGCCCAATGTCTTTTGAGTGTGCACTTGCATATTTGGGGGGGCTCAACATTTTGGGGGGGGGTGGGGGGTGTGATTGCTTTTCACAACTTGCATATCTTTGCTTGCATTCTCCTTTCTACATAATTTCACAACTTGCAATCAACACAACTTCACCTAAATTTAGCTAAAAATGGATTCTTTTCAACTTAAACCCCTAACACCCTTCAACTATCATGAATGGAAAGTTAAAATGTCAATCATTCTTAGAATCACAGGGTTGTATAGGATCACCATGGGTACTGAAGTAGAACCCAACACTAATGCTGAAAAGGTTAAGTGGTACAACCGTAGTGATGAAGCCTATGGATTACTAAGCTTGTCTATGTCTCCAAAAAATTTCTTCCATTTAGAATCCTCTAAGACTCCTAATGACATATGGGACACCTTAAAAAACTTATTTGGGAAGCTTGATGAGATGAGAGGTCATGAGCTCGAAAACAAACTCATAAGTCTAAGTCCTAGCAACTTTGACACCCTATAGGACTTCTTCACTAAGTTTAAGGCCCTTAAATTGCAATTGAAAGAATGTGGGATAGAGAAAAAAGATGATCAACTCATCCTTTCTATTCTCACAAATTTAGGTCCAAGCTATTCAGTCTTTGTCTCCATGCCACAAAAAGTGCCCTTGGCACTACATGGAAAATGCCTTCTTTGGATTCATTCATTACAAACTTGACTAGGGAGGAAGATAAGCTAATTAAAATGGGCATAATTAAGTCTACTCAACCCCAAGCTTTGATAGCTGGAAATGGTAAGGATAAAACTTCAACAAAGGAGAAGCAAAAGAACAAGGACCAAGAGAGGAAGAAAGAAAACAACAATCCTGCCAAAAACAACACTAAGTCTTCCTCTTCCAATGCTAAACCTAAGAAGGAGAATGTCAAGTGTGCCTATTGTAAAAGGACAGGGAATGATGAACACAAATACATGAAGAAATAAATAGATCGCCTAAATCATCTTCTAGAGAAGAATAACATAGGTGTTCCTGAGTCCATCAAGCAGAATTCATCTACCCAAGATTCTACCAAGGAAAAAGGCAAGGGTAAGGAGAAAGAAAAGGGCAAGGCCCTTGTAGCTACTACGTCTTCTACATCATCATGGGTCATTGATTTTAGTGCTTCTCACCAAATGGGCTCTTCACTAGTTGAGTTTTCATCTTTAGAGCCTTGTTGCATGACTTCAATTAGTTTGGGTGATGACACATCAATTTCTGTTGTAGGGAGAGGGTCAATTGAAATGGAAGGAAGAACATTCAATAATGTTCTAAGTGTTCCTTCTCTTTCAACAAATATCCTATCAGTGTACCAAATCACTCACATTGGTCAGGGCATGAGAGTTGAGTTTTCACCAGATTCAGTGGCTATCAGGGAGTTGCATAAAGATACTACAGTGGCAGTGGGTAGGGTAGATCACCAAGCCAAGTTATACACCTCACATTTTTCATCAAATTCTTCTCCAATAGCATTGCTGACTCATTTAGATGGAGTTAGGAAAATATGGCATGAGCAGTTTGGCCACCTTAACTACCGCTACCTTGAGCAACTTTGCAAAAATGACATGGTCGTTGGCTTGCCTCGTGTCCAATTCTCAAAAGGACTTTGCGAGGGGTGTTCCCTTGGGAAGCATCTCAAAGCAAAATGTGACAAAGGCAAAGCTTAGAGGCTTCACAAACTTTGGAGTTAGTCCACAGTGATGTATCAGGACCCTTTCTCAATCCATCTTTCACAAGGGCCAAGTACATCCTCACTTTCATTGATGATTTCTCTAGGTACACTTGGATATATTTTCTCAAACAAAAGTCTGAAGTGTTTGAAATTTTTTTAAAATCCAAGGCTCTTATTGAAACAGAGTGAGAAATCCATCAAGGTTCTTCGAACTGATAATGGAGGGGAGTATGTCAGCATCAGGTTTGAGCAGTTTTGCACCACAAAGGGAATTTATTTACAACACACAGTCACTTACAGTCCTTCACAGAATGGGGTTGAAAAATGCAAGAATAGGTTCTTGAAAGAGATGGGTAGCTATATGATTCACTCCAAATTCTTAGCACCACAATACTGGGCCGAAGTCATCAATTATGCTTGCTACATTCAAAACAGGGTTCCTCACAAAGCTTTGAAAGGGATAACACCCTTTGAAGCTTAGCATAAAAGGAAACCTGATGTTGAGTACCTTAGAGTTTTTGGATCCCCAGCCATGGCCCACATTCTAAAGAATAAATTCAAAGTTATGGAATGTTAGTCCAAGCCTTGCATCTTTGTAGGATATCCAGATGGTATTAAGGGATATCGCCTTCTATATCCAGTCACTCATGAGTTGTTCATTGAGAGAAGTGTCCATTTTTAGGAGAGTCCTAGAGACTCAACACTTGACACTTCTTCTCCCTCATCAGATCTACTTCTTCATGATAATTTCTCGTCAGATTCAGATCAGCCACAATAGGTTCTTGAGCCAGATACATCTTCTTCTTCTTCAAGTTCAGATAGCGAGGATAGTGATGTAGAGTCATCCACCTCTAGTCAGTCAAAGGATGAGGAGTTAGCACTTGACTAACCCACTTCTGGGCCACTTTGGGCCAGATAGACACTTGAGAGTGCTGACACTTGGGTAGGAGATCTCACAGATGATAGACGTACTAGGGGGGATTTTTAGAGAGATCCACAAGCCTTCTTTACTTTAGTTTCAGATCCACATACTTTTTGAGAGGCATCAGGGGTACCTAAGTGGGATAGTCCTATGGAGGAAGAATATTCTTCCTTAATCAAAAATCACACTTGGGATTTGACTTCACTTCTTAAGGGAAGAAATATGGTTCGATGTAGGTGGATATATCAGACCAAGTTTGCAGTAGATAGGTCAGTTGATAAGTACAAGGCATGATTGGTTGCCAAGGGTTTCTCATAGGTGGTAGGCATTGACTACTTATAGACCTTTGCACCTATTGAAAATATGACTTCTATCCAACTCACCTTGGCTATTACCGCAACACATGGTTGGGATGTGCATCAAATGGATGTGAAGAGTGCCTTTCTTCACAGAGACCTAGAGGAGGAGATCTACATGGAGTAGCTGCCAGAATTTGTTTAGGATTCTTCCTTAGTATACAGACTTAGGAAATCTATCTATGGCCTCAAATAGGCCCCTCAGGTTTGGTATGCCAGGATGGATTCCTTCCTTCTCATAACGGGTTTCACTAGGTGCCATTTTGATCTCAATGTTTACTTCTTGTGGTAGGATGATTTGCTCTTGATTTTGGTTATATATTTTGATGACCTTTTGATCATTGGGAGTTCTTCATCGGCTATTGCAGTGGTAAAGGCATCTCTTCAAGATAGATTTGACATGACAGACTTGGGTTTGTTGAACTACTTCCTTGGCATCGAGATCTCACAGTCAAATTTAAGGATTTCTCTTGCATAGCCTAAGTATGCTCTTGACTTATTGGCTCAATTTCACATGGCTGATTGCAAGCCATCTCTGACTCACTTTCTATTAGGAGTCAAGCTCGAGGCTGATTGTTCTTCACCATTGGTTGATGCCACTCGGTATCAACAACTTGTTGGTAGTCTCATCTACTTAACTCACACCATGCCTGACATATCATAGACAGTGGGACTTGTCTGCAGGTTCATGTAGGAAACTCATGAGCTACATTGGAAAGTAGCTAAGAGGATCTTTCATTACATACAGGGTTCACATAGATATGAGATTCATTACAAATTTGGCATAGAGGTTGACTTGGTTGGATATACAGATTCAGACTAGGCTGGGGATTCATAGACTCACAAATCCACTTCTGGTTATAATTTCTCTCTAGGTTCTGGTCCTATCAGTTGGTCTAACAAGAAGCAGAATGTTATTGCTATATCATCCACAGAGGCAAAGTACAGGGGAGCTTTTAATGCAGCTACTGAGGCTATTTGGCTTTAATAGATTTTTTTTGAGTTTGGCATTCCTATCAGGCAGCCCACCATCTTTTATTGTGACAACCAGAGTATCATTCAAATTAGTAGGAATCCATTTCAGCACTAGCAGACCAAGCACATAGAGATCCACATGCATTTCATTTAGGAGCTTATTCATAGTCAGGTCATTGACTTGATATTTTGCCAGTCTTTAGAGCAGGTTGTAGCCATCTTCACCAAAGCTTTCATTGAGAGCAAGTTCATTCATATACGAGCTCTTCTTGGGGTGCGGTCCACATCTACAGTAGCATCATCTTTAGGGGGCCTTCTAGACTCTTCTTTTCCTTTATATCTCTCTTTTGGGGGGGAATTTTTTCTTACGAGTTTTCTCCTTTTCTCTATCTTATGGGAGATTGCATTTGTACATGGGTACCTCATCAGGCCTAGTTACTGGGACCCATTTTATATTTTCACACTGCCCACCTAAGCTCCACTTATGGGGGGTATTAGTGTAGGTTTTTATTTTTTTCCTATTTTTTAATTAGGGAAATTGTATTTCTTGTGCATACATGGAGTTTTCCTACATTGGTGGGATAGGTTAGCTTATGTGGAGGTGTGTGTCATAGATGTGTCATAGGTGTCATAAATAACTCCCTTGATGGGAGTTATTTCTCTATTCTTAGCACATTGTCACCACCTTTCATGGAGGAGTTACAGTCTATTCTTGGGGTGCCTTATCCACCTTTTGTGAAGGAGTTACTTACGTACTCTCCTATATGTATTCCTCACTTTGGCCATCTCATGTTTATTAGATTTCAGTTTTCTCCATTTTGTCTTGTGCAATTTATCTTCTTGTCTTATTTTCAAATTGCTTTAGCATCTATGTGGTGTGTACTTGCTTCATCTCATGTGATCACATCTCCATTGCACTCACATTATCCAGATTTTGACAACAACTCTGATAGAAGCTTTATAACATAAAATATTGGGACATATTCAAGTGTGATTTTTCTTTTTTGGTAAGAAAAACAAAATAGAGAAAAAAGATTGAAACTAAACACATGTTTATTAATACACTTCCTAGTGAAATATCAGATGGAGTATTGGCCTACATAGCAACTAAAAAGGAATCCATGACTGGAGAAAAATCCATAGGAAATAATGAACTTAGGACAAATTATGTATTCTATATAAAAATATATTTACAATCAATGTAAGAATAAAGCTGCAACCAAATTACTTAAAACACAAATGAAAACCTTTGATAGTGCACCAGGCTATTATGGTTTTGAGAATTCTCATTGTAAATGCCACAAAGAAAAGAGCATATCCCAAAAATAGAAAATTAGAGACAAGCCCAAGTATAAGAGGAGGTTATCTAAAAGAAAAACTTATGTTAAGCCGAAAAGAACCATCTCAAGAAAATGACTTATCAAATGTTATATCTATGGTCAAGAAGGTCATATAGATCCTAAGTGCCCAAATAAGAAAAGGTATCCTAAAAAGATGAAAAATATTAGAGCTATAATTCATAATGAAGAAATGCAAGTTATTTATGAATATAGGTTAACTAATGATGTCTATTTAGTATCCACTGAATATGTTATTTCTTCTAGTGAAAATGAAAATCAAGTAAATCAATTTGAAGAACTATCTTCTTTTAATAACTCTGAGACTAAACTCTACTATTATAATATGATGTTTAGATTTGATCCTGAAGCCTGGATGCAACATCTAAAATATCTACTCTAGAACCGTAAGCTCCCTTTTCATCTCATCCCTATCTTTCAAGATGAGCTTACACAATTATGCAGCACGCATGGTGACCCTAAGGGCAAAACATTACAACATGTTGACTTTCATGACAACCCAATGTTATATGCACAATAGAAGTGGAGTAGAAAACAAAAAGCTAAGCCTAAGAATCTAAGCACAAAGAGCCTGATAAAATACCAAAAGCCTCCTATTTAAATCCTTAGAGCTATAAATTCAAAAATAGAATATGCTTCTCAAGATATTAATGAATTAATATTTTTTTTGAAGATTCTATAGAGGAAAACAACCCTAAATAAGTTCCTCCTAACCAAGGATGTTTCTATGCTAGAGAACAAAAAGAAATAATTATCTCATTAAATATCATTGATTCAAACATTGGCCTATTGACCCAAGATTGTTTAATTGATATTGGAGAAAATATGAGTATTTCAAAGCATGGAGCTATCCCAGAGTAGCTATGGAAAGATGCTTCAATATATTTTGTTGATATCAATGGGTCAAGGACTAATATAAATAAAGTTACTCCTAGGGTACTACTTGAAGCAAATGGCATTAAGGCATATGTAAAATTATGGATGTTCAATAAGATGTCGACAGATATTATTTTAGGAATAAACTTCTTGAATTAATTTATGCCTTATACTATTCATAGAAAATACTTGTATTTAAGCTTCTTTGCTAATGAGCACGAAATTCCTAAAAAAACCCATGCAACTGCAAGAATTTCCACAAGACATGAGGAAGAAGAACACAAAATAATACAAATGAAGATTTACAAGATAGTCCAAGATTTTAAAAAAAGAAGAGATATCCTGAATACTGTCATAACAAAGATGAATGTATTTTGTGATAATGATCCCAGAGGGTTTTGGGATAAGTGTAAACATACTATTTCTCTTGATCTAAAACCTGGCATTGATCATACCTAAGGTATCAAATATAACACTATCCCTTTCTCCCCTTCTCAAGTTAAAACATGAGAAGAAGAGATCAAGGGATTATTTCAAAAGGATTTTATACAAAAAAATCCATAGTGAATGGGTTTTGCATTCTATGTGAATAAACACTCATAACAAAAAAGAGGGAAAATGAGACTGGTAATAAATTATAAAAAGCTCAATGATTGGCTTATACCTATCATGCATCTAATTCCTAACAAGACTATTCTTATCAACAAGCTAAAGGAATATTGCATTTTTTTAAAGATTGATTTGAAAATTGGATTTTGGCAAATTGCATTAGAACCTAAAGATACTTATAAAACTGCATTTGTCTTTCTAGTCTTAGATAGGCATTATGTGTGGGAGGTTATGCCTTTTGACTTGAAAAATGCTCCCTCTAACTTTCAAAAAAGGACGAATAGAATATTTTTCCATGCTAAGCATTTTGTTATCTATATTAATGATATATTAGTTATTTCAAAATATTTAAATTGACATTTTATACATTTGAAAGAATTTGTTGATCTTTGCAACCAGAATGGGTTGGTTTCAAGTGATAAGAAAATTGAAATAGGCAAGACAGAGATTGAATTTCTTGGGTTAAATATATTTTAAAATAAGATTGCATTATAAACCCATATTTTATAGTATTTTGAAAGATTCCTAGATGAAATAAAAGATAAAACCCAATTACGAAGATTCCTTGGATTTCTAAATTACTGTTGTTTGTTCTATAAAGATCTAGCCAAAGATAGGAAAATATCAAAAGATAGGTTAAGAAAAGACTCAAGCCCATGGACAACTAAAATGACATAGGAAATCAAAAGAATCAAGGAAAAAGTTAAAGGACTACCAAATCTCAAACTACCAGGAGAAGGTAAAATGATTTTGGAAATAGATGCTTCAGATGAAGCATACAGTGGAATACTTATAGAGAAAATTAAAGATGGTAGAGAAGAAGTCTACTATTAATGTAGTGGAACATGGAAACCAACTCAAAAGAATTACCATTCCACTAAAAAAGAACATATTAACAACTAAATTATGCATGTTCAAACTAAGGATCTTTTTGTTCCCAAAGAAATTCCTCTTGAGGATAGATCTATTATAGTTTGAATCCATCATTACAAAACCCCACATCCCACAAGTTGAAAACCAAATAATAACTACATGGTAAATATGGTTTTATAACATTGAGTTTGATTTTAAAAAAAAGAAAGGAACTACTAATTTGTTATTTGATTTGATGTTCAGAGAAGGATCGAAAAGGTATTCTCATAAGTTTTGTACTAATCATTTTTTAATGTTTCAAGGTAATGAAGGACCTGATAATTTTGATTGCCATACTATTCCAGAAGATCTTACTCAACAAGAAAAATAAAGAATGAAAGAATGGCTTCTTATCCCTGTAGAAACTCAAATCAAAGAACTTCTTAGGCTTGTTATTGAAAAGATTTTGTCAAAATATTTCTTATTTAATTCCTACAGGAACTTTCCTAATGCTGATGGAAGGAGATGGACTAGATTATGTGATATGGATCATAGAAATGTCAAGATACTTGGGAAACAATTGTCACTTGTATAATTAAGACTGATCAGAGCAAAGATAATTTTCTATGGAGAAGTCTATATCTATATGAGCACTAATTTGCTTACAAGAAGCTTTCATGATAGACCAACTGATGTACCATATGATCAATGGGAAAATTTAACATGGGATCAATGGCTTGAATAATATTCACCAACAACTTTAAGCCCCTGGTTCAATATTCTTGTCATCCATGAAGAATTAGGTGTTTATGTTACTAATATGTTGTTCAAATTTACTGGAGATCACCTGTATGATGAAATAGAATTTAAGTTTTGTTTTAAATATTGTATATATAACCACAAGAATAAGAAAATCATATATACATTTCAAATAAAGTTTTATGAGCTTCCAGAAGATGCTTATACCATATTAAGCAATGCATTTCTTGTGGCAAATCCTAGGCACCCTGATAAAATTGAAAGATTAATCCCTAATCTTCATGAATCACATGCATACTCATGGGATGACTATGTCCATGAAAATTATCATAGGTATGAATATTTATATGATATAATAATTGACATGTCCATTGAAATACCTTATGGGAGTCCTTAGCAGGAAGAATGGATGGGCCCTTTCAAGGTCTGTGCATTTCCCCTTTAATAAAACAATGTAGGTGATTAAACTATGAAAGCAAATCTTGGAGTGTGATCTAGCTAATCACACCATGTGACCCATGGTAAGGTCTTGTCTTGGCTAGTAGAGTGGGCCTATCCTCTACTACTTATAGCTATGAGATGTTATTTTCTTTTTATAATTTTTTTTATTTGACAAGATCATGTGTTTGTATTACTCCATGATTCAAGTAGGGAATCCCAATAAAGTGGGAAGTAGCACATGTGGTGGGGGTAGCCTATCAGGCTCTTAACTTTTATTACATGCTCCCTAGGTAGTACACCTTTTGGCATGACAGGACTAAATCATCTTTGCATTTGTCACTTTACCTAGTTGGATGGGTTTTTCATCCAAAAAATCTAGGTATCTAGTTATTTATAACTAGTTACTCCTTGAACCAGTGGAAAATCTCTTCCAATTCTTTATTGAAGAAGAGTTTGGGGTTCCTTCACAACCATAAAAATCTTGAAGTGAAAAAGAGAGAGATCTGCAAGTCCTTGAGCTCTACAAGTCTTAGGATAGGTGTATTAGGTATTGGTTTAGATAGCTACCTGGCTCAGGGTCAAATAGTTTTCAAAACTATTTGGCCTTCTACACTATGTATAGCCTATGAAACTAGTATATGTTAGTTTCTGATTATTGATCCTGAAGAATCAATAGGATTAAGACTATGTATGGTTAGAATCTTGTTGGAATTTACCAATTATGTAAAAGGTATCCTAAAAAGATGAAAAAGATTAGATTTATACTTCCTAATGAAGAAGCGTAAGTTATTTTTGAATTCATATAAGATGAAGATCTCTATTCAATAACCACTGAAAATGATATTTCTTCTAGTGAAAATTAAAATCAAGTAAATCAATTTGAATAACTATCTTCTTCTGATAACTCTGATACTAAACTCTACTATTATAATATGATGTCTAGATTTGATCTTGAAGCCTGGATGCAACATCTAGAATATCTACTCCAAAACTATAAGCTCCCTCTTCATCTCATCACTCTATGAAGATGAGCTTACCCACTTATATAGCACGCATGGTGACCCTAAGGGCAAAACAAACAGGTTGACTTTCATGACAACCCAATGTTATATCCACAACAAGAATGGAATAGAAAAAAAAAATCTAAGCCTAAGAATCTAAGCAGAAAGAGCTTGATAAAATACCAAAACCCTCCTATTAAAATACTCAGAGCTATAAAATCAAATATAGAATCTGCTCCTCAAGATATTAATGAATTAATAAAATTTTCTAAAGATTCTATAGACAAAAATAACCCTAAAGAAATTCTTCCTAACCAAGGATGTTTCTATGTTGAGTAAAAAAAAGAAATCATTATCTCAGTAAACATCATTGATTCAAACAATGGCTTATTGACTTGAGATTGTTTAATCAATACTGGAGCAAATATGAGTATTATAAAGCATGGAGCTATCCTAGAGTACCTATGGTAAGATGCATCATTAGATTTTATTATTGTCAATGGGTAAAGGACTATTATACATAAAGTTTCTCTTAGGGTACTACTTGAAGCAAATGGCATTAAGGCATATGTAAAATTATAGATGTTCGATAAGATGTCGACAAATATTATATTAGGAATGAACTTCCTAAATTAATTTATGCCTTATACTATTCATATCAAATACTTGTCTTTAAGTTTATTTGGTAATGAACACCAAATTCTTAGAAAAACCCATGTAACTATAAGAATTGCCACAAAACCTGAGGAAGAAGAAGATAGAAAACTATAGATGTAGATTTAAAAGATAGTACAATATTTTGAATAGAGAAGAGATATCCTGAATATTGTCATAACAAAGATCAAAGAATTTTGTGAATCTTGAATATTGTCATAACAAAGATCAAAGAATTTTGTGATGATGATCCTAAAAGGTTCTGGGATACGTGTAAACGTATTATTTCTCTTGATCTAAAACTTAGTATTGATCATACACAAGGTATCAAATCTAACAATATCCCTTTGTCCCCTTCTCAAGTTAAAACATGAGAAGAAGAGATCAAGGAATTATTGCAGAAGGATTTGATACAGAAAAGCCATAGTGAATGGGCTTCTTTTGCATTCTATGTGAATAAATACTTAGAACAAAAAAGAGGGAAAATGAGACTGGTAATAAATTATAAAAAGATCAATGATTGGCTTATACCTATCAGGCATCTAATTCCTAACAAGACTGTTCTTATCAACAAGCTAAAGGAATGTTGTATTTTTTCTAAGTTTGATTTGAAAAGTGGATTTTCACAAATTGCAGTATAACCTAAAGATACTTATAAAATTGTATTTGTCTTGCCAGTCTTAGAGAGGCATTATAAGTTGAAGGTTATGCCTTTTGGCTTGAAAATGCTCCATCTAAATTTTAAAAAAGGATGGATGGAATCTTTAGCCATGCTAAGAATTTTGTTGTCTATATTGATGATATATTAGTTATTTAAAAAGATTTAAATATTCATCTTATCCATTTGAAAGAATTTGACGATCTTTGTAACCAGAATGGGTTGGTTTTAAGTGATAAGAAAATGGAGATAGGCAAGACAGAGATTGAATTCCTTGGGTTAAATATATGTCAAAATAAGATTACATTACAACCCCATATTTTACAGTCTTTAAAAATATTCTCATATGAAATAAAAGATAAAACTCAATAACAAAGATTCCTTGGATCTCTGAATTACTACTCTCCATTCTATAAAGATCAGGCCAAAGATAGGAAAATATTACTGGAAAGTTTAAGAAAAGACTCAAGCCTATGGACCACCAAAATGACATAGGCAATCAAAAGAATCAAGGAAAAAGTTAAAGGACTATAAAATCTCAAACTACCAAGAGAAGGTTTAATGATTTTGGAAATAGATGCTTCAGATGAAGCATACAGTGGAATACTTCTGAAGAAAACTAAAGATGGTAGAGAAGAAGTCTGCTATTATTGTAGTGGAACATGGAACCCAGATCAAAAGAATTATCATTCCACTAAAAAAGAACTATTAGAAGCCAATCTATCCATGTTCAAACTAAGGATATTTTTACTAGCAAAGAAATTACTCTTGAGGATAGATCTGTTATAGTTTGAATCTTTCATTATAAAATCCTACACCCAACATGTTGGAAACCAGATAATGACTAGATGGGCAATATACTTTTCTAACTTTGAGTTTGATGTTTAATACAAGAAATGAACTACTAATTATTTAGTTGATTTGATGTCTAGAGAAGGATCAAAATAGTATTCTCATAAGTTTTGTACTAATCATGTTTGGATGTTTTAGGGTAATGAAGGACCTAATAATTTCGATAATGATACAATTCCAGAAGATCTTTCTCAAAAAGAAAAAGAAAGAACGGATTTTTATCCCTATAGAAACCCAAATCAAAGAGCTTCTTAGGCTTGCTATTGAAAATATTTTGTCAAAATATTTCTTAGTTAATGCCTATAGAAACTTTCCTGATGCTGATAGAAGGACATGGACTAGATTCTGTGATATGTATCACATAAATATCAGAATATTTGAGGGACAATTGTCACTTGTAGAGTTTAGGTTGATCAAAGCAAAGACAATTTTATATGGAGAAGTCTATATCCATATGAGCACCAATATACTTACAGGAATATTTCATGACAGACTAGCTAATGTACCATATGATCAATGGGAAATGCTAACATGGGATTAATGTCTTGAAGAATATGCAGTAACAACTTTAAGCCACTCTTCAAAATTCTTGTCATCTATGAAGAATTAGGTGTTTATGATACTAATATGTTATTCAAATTTATCAAAGATCCCCTATATGATGAAATAGAATTTAAGATTTGTTTCAAATATTATATATATAACCACAAGAACAATAAAATCATATATACATTTCAAATAAAGTTTTGTGAGCTTCCAAAAGATGCTGATACCATATTAAGCAATGAGTTTATTGTGGTAAATCCTAGGCACCCTGATAAAATTGAAAGATTAATCCTTGATCTTCATGTATCACATGCATACTCATGGGATCACTATGTCCATGACACTTATCATAGGTATGAATATTTTGATGACATAAGCATTGACATGTCCATTGAAATCCCTTATGTGAGTTCCTACCAAGAAACATGGATGGGCCCTTTCAAAATTTGTTCATTGTTCCTTTAATATGGTGACGTAGATGATTTAACTAAGAAAGCAAATCCTGGAGTGTGATCCAACTAATCACACAATGTGACCCATGGTAAGGTCTTATCTTAGCTAGTAGAGTGGGCATGTCCTCTACTATTTACAACTATGAGATGTTGTTTGCTTTTTATAAAAGTTTTGATCTGATAGGAGGATGTGCTCGTATTAATCCATGATTTGAGTAGGGAATCCCATTAAAGTAGGAAGTAGCACATGTGGTCAAGGTGCATTGTCAGCCTCTTAGATTTTATTAGATGCTCCTTAGGTAGTATTCCTTTTAGTGTGACATGATAAAAACATATTTACATTTGTCACTTTGTCTAGTTGGATGGGCCTGTCATCCAACAAACCTAGGTTTCTAGTTATTTATAACTAGTTACTCCTTGAAATAGTGGAAAATCTCTTTGAATTATTTATTTAAGAAGAGTGTGGGGTTCATTAACTACCATCAAAGTCTTAAACTAAAAAGGAGAGAGATATACAAGTCTTAAGATAGGTCTATTAGGTATTGGTTCAGACAGCTACCTGGCTCAGGGTTGAATAGTTTTCAAAATTGTTTGGGATTTTGCATGGTGCATAGCCTATAAAACTAGTATATGTTAGTTTTTTATTATTAATCTTGAAGAGTTAGTAGGATTAAGACTATGTATTGTTATAATCTTGTTAGACTTCACTGATTATGTAATGTTATTATATGTTATATAATTATATTTTGTTCAATCTATCTTTCTGGTATCAAAGCCTAGTTGGCCTATTCAATATATATTTCTAGTCATCTTGTCATCTTTAATTCATTATTCTAGCCTATAAAGAAATCATACCTCTCTTTTGACAATCTATTTAAAGTTGATTTGAATACTAGCTTTCCTTGTTCATAAGCTTAGGGAACCTACTATGTCTAAAGTTCCTTGAGACTTATTTGACCCAAAAATCTATCAAATCTAGTTCTATAATATACATGGGATACCTGGAGTTGAGGCCTTGATACAAGGTGTTGTTTAAGACATTTTTCCTAATAACCATTATTCAAAGAATTCAATGTTGGAGGAGGCCCTGGAAGTTACCAACCGAATGAGCATTAGGCGACATCAAGGATAAGTTCTTCTGAGAAGATTTGCATCTTCTAAATGTTATGGACCAAGTAAGTGAAATTTTTGTTTCCTTTTCAGATTTGATGGAGAAATTAAAATTTAGAAATAGAAAAGAAGATGAACATGACCTAAGCCAATATATTTCTTTTGAATCAATAAATGCAAACTGGGAACTCCTTAGATTAGATTTGGCTGAAGTCTATCACATGAATTTCTTCAAATAAAAGTTTTAGACTAAAGTCTCTTTCAAACAATCTACTCTTAAAGGTTTGATATTAGGAAATCTTGAGGGTAATTAGTTCAATATACTACCTAAGGAACATTTGAAGACATTTTATAAAAAAAGGTTATCATTTTGTACACATCAACCAATTAGAATGGGCAATAGTACCTCTTTTCAAGCAAGACTTAGATGTTCCCATTTTGTCTATTCTTATTGATAGCAGGATAAAAAACATTTCCCAAGCTATGCTAGGTGTAGTCAATGATAATGTCCATGATGGAAATGTTACTTGTTAGGTTTATCCTAATTTTATGGCTGACGTAGAAGATCCTATTATTCCCAAAATGCTTAAATGTAATTTACAATTTAAGAACCTTGAAATAGATCCTAGATATATTCCATTTAGTATAGTTATCTAATGGGTCTTTTGATACTGTAAGTATCCTTTGGTACCCTCCAATTATAATCAAAAATCCCCAACTAGCATGGTGATGATACCTAGAATAAAAACCATGGGAGACCAGGTCAATATCAATCAGATAAACTTTGAGACAATCTCCTTACCCAAAGAATGGGTGACTAGCTATAGCAAGTGTATCTATATACCACCTAATATAAAAACAAAGTACACTCCTATGCTAACTTCTCTTCCTACAAAATAAGATTTTGGAAGATATAAAATCTCCCTGGTGGAAGAAGAAAAAAAAGAAACCCAACAAGGAGAATGCCCTAAAGAGAGAAAAATTAAAATGTCTCAGTCCATGAAAAAATCCTCTATAGCTAATTTAGAGACCCTCAAAACCATAAGATTCACAAGTCAAAAATATGATGCTGCTGAATCAAATTGGTCAAAATACCATAGTTTGTCTGATGAACACAACTCTAATGTAAACCTAGCTAAAAATCATTTTGGCAAACATCCTAATTGTGATGCATGTATAACTTATACCCAGAAAATGTAGAATGCTCTACATATTAATATGTTTTGAGGAGAGCCAACTGAAGAAATAAAATCTCTTCCAAGAGAAGATGAGTTGAAAATCTCAACTACTTTAGAAAAAGAAGCAAATGGGGTAGATGTTAAATACAATGTTCTAGAAAACATGGGAAGATTTTTTCCAAGGAAGTTCTATGTAAAATTCACATCTAATGGCCAATTTGTTATGCAACATGACCCAATAGAAGTAGTAAGTAGGGGAAAACATAACTTTACTACATGAAGGCAACTAAATTGGTGTAATTCAGCTTTAATTGAGTTGGGAAAAAATATTGATGAAATTTATGTGGAAATTTCTCAAATGAGAAGCTTTCTAGATCAAAATGTAGGAACACTAGATAACAAACCATTGGCCCAAACATAGGACCTAGCTCCACTAGTCAATACTAGTGACAAGATTCAAGGTGAGATAAATACAGCCAAAGCTGGCCTGATTAAGTTAAATAAAAGTCAAGATAAGCAAATAGAATTGTTAGATGAAGCCACTGGCATAATAAAACATCTGGAAGAATTCCTTTCAGAGCAAAACCTAGACCTCTCTCTTGAGAATACTAAGCTTGAAGAAATAAAGAAAGATCTAAAGAAGTTAATTATGAAAAATACAATTGGCTATGATATGCTTAAAGTTATCCACATAGGAAGGGTGGACCTTTCAAGTGTTAATACTAGTACAAATTTGTAAACCATAAAAATGGACATTAGATTTGAATAGATAGAAAAAGTTGTCATAAATATAAATGATCAACAGAGTGTTAGAGTAGAAGAAACTGAAAAGAAAATTCAAGAACTTCAAAAAAAGGTTGATACCTTAGTAGGATCATCCTCACTTATTTTGACCCAAATACTTGAATTTTAGGAAAACATGAAAAGGTCTTATAAAACAAATCCTTTGAGTATGGTAAAAATAGGAGAAGGTACCCCTTTTAAGATCATCCCATTAAGGAAACCTATTATAGAGCAAGTTTCTGATCATGCTAAAGAAATCAGGCAATTAAGATCCTTCATAAACACTGAGTCAATAAGCATAAGTGATTTGTTAAAAAAAATTATGACACCTACAAAAGGCTTAATAAAAATACCAAAATTTTCAAAGAAATGGTTAAGCTATCTAAAGATATAAAATAGAAAAGGAACATTAAAGAAAATATCACTACCACCTACCTATATTTCAATAAACTTAGTGAATTAGATTGGAACCTTGATAATCCAAAAGTCTTATATCCCTTGGATGCTTCATAGGATTAGACTGAGTCCCCACTCACCAGCCCTAAAGGTGTGCAAGAGGAAAAGGTTATACTTACCGGTACACCTAGATGGTTGGAAGAAGTATACTCCTCCAACACTAAGTCATACAACTTGTCTATAGTCACATCTAGGATTAGAGCAACCTTTCCCCAAGTAAATTTTGGTAGTGTTGAAGTCCTTGATTAGGATATCCAATGAAATTAAGGAAGACAACATGATGATCTAACTCAGGTTCTTATACTTCCATATTCACTCAATATTGATTGTTGGTGTGGAGTAGGTAATGATATAAGATATATAATCTAGATTCTAACTAAAAGGCTCCACAGATGGGTAGAAACTCAACAACTTGTATTTGGAAAGATTGTGGAAGAAGGCATGGACCTTATAATTTCTAACCTAGATGGTAGCATAAAAGGATGGTGGCTATCCCTTATAGAAGACCAAAGGGTTGTGGCAGGATCCACTGTAGTTGACTTTGCTAAAGTAGTTATCTATGAGTATACTAGAGTCATGGTAAACGTTGATGCTTTGAATATAATAAATTATTCAGGATGAAGCTTTATAACATGAAATAATGGGACAGATTCAAGAGTGATTTTGCTCTTTTGGCAAGAAAAACAAAATAGAGCCAAAAGATTGAAACTAAACACATGTTTATTAATGCACTTTCTAGAGAAATCTTAGATAGAGTATTGGCCTACATATCAACTAAAAAGGAAGCCATGACTAGAGAAAAAGCCACAGTTGCAAAAATGACATTAGGTCAAATTATCCAGTTTATTGAAGAATATCTTTACAATCAATATAAGGATAAACTTGTGGCCAAATTACTTTAAAAATAAATGAAAACCATTGATAATAATATCTATAAACATAGTGGATATAGTACACCAGGCTATTATGGTTCTAAGAATTCTCATTGTAAATGCCATAAAGAAAAGAGTAGATCCCAAAAATGGAAAATTAGAGACAATCCCAAGTATAAGAGGAGGTTCTCTAAAAGAAAAACTTATTGTTGACCACTTTTTGCCCAACAGCCAAAAATCAGTCCCTTCCTTCCCTTGCTATTTGAAGCCAGTCAATTTTGAGTTGAACGAGTTCATCGAGCTTTAGTTCATCGCTCAAGTTCAATTCCATAGTTCATCACTTGGTTCAACTCAGTTGGTTCAACACTTTAGCTTGGTTCAACCACTAAGTTCAATGCTTTATTTGGTTCAAATAGCCTTAGTTTATTTGGTGAGTTCAATGTTTTGGTTCAATTAGTTAGTTTAATTAGATGGTTCAATCATTTGGTTCACTCAGTTAGTTTAATGGCATCAGTTCAAGTGACTTCTAGTTCAATCAAACAGTTAATCGGCAAAGTTCAATGGGCTAGGCATGCAACATTGAACTGTTGAACCAGTTCAACGAATGGTTCAATGGCATTGGTTCAACATTAGGTTTAATGGAAGGAATCTGAGAGGAGTTCAAAGTAACTAGTTCAATCGACTTGATGCGTAGTGTTGAACCATTGAACTGGTTCAACGCGATTAGTTTAATGAGTTGGTTCAATGAGGTGTCCTACAGCCAAAGGTCTAAAAACCCTTGGGAAGGGTAGTTCAAGGTTCAGATGCTCTTACGAAGGGTAGGGATCATTTCAAAGGGACCACAAAAAAGATGTTTTAACTTTCAAAATTTTGATTAAGGCAAAGTCTCGAATTCCTTTAGACTTTTTGTCTGAAGGAATTCCTTCAGACAAAAAGCTCAAAGGAATTTGGGGAAGGGCCACAGTTCAAAGCAAAAGCCAAAGTAGACTATCTACAGACAAAAAGTCCATGGGAAAATGTCCATGGACAAAAGTCCATGGGAAAATGTCCATGGACAAAATGTCCATGAAAACCCAATAATAATCTGGAAGAACATAGCAACCCGCCAAAGGACCCCGAAGGGCAGGTGCCCTTGCGAGGGAATCTCGGCTAAAATGAAGGGGCACTTTCCAAAGGCTGAAGGGTCACCTTCCCTTTGTGAAGGTGCTAAGAAGAGAATCCATAGAAAAGGGCAAAGAAGGAAGCTGAAAGAAAGTCTAAGGGTGACGGGCCTAAGAACATCAAATTTAAAGCTATGAAATAACCATTTGTTTTGAACTGTTTGAGCACCAAATCATGGAAATAGCCTGAGGAATGCAATGACCCACTAGAAGATCACCCTCGAGGGCTAAAAGAGTAGGAAGAAGATAAGGAGTAGAAAAGACAAAGTAATTCAAGTGGCGAAGGGAAGGTGAGTTATTGACAGATGAGCGGCGTGGCCTATTTTTCTCCAAGTTGGCATTTAAGAGGAACAAACTATAGTATAATTGTAGAAAAGAGGTGCAGCCATGTTCTTAAATTAATGTTAGAATGCCAAAGTCAATTTTGGAAATTGTACAACATAGTTCCAGTAGGCCTTTTCTGAAGAATAACATTAGTAACAGTGGCTTCCTCTTCCCAAGGTTCAGAACGCACATGGTCCACTTGCACAAAAGGGTGCCAAAATCTTTCCCAAGAAGTGCCAAGTTCTCTTCCTCATATAAATTGAAAATTTCTCATTTTGAGAAGGGATCTGACTCTCAACATTAAGGGAAAACTCTGCCCAAAAATCTCTCGGGCTTGAAAGGCAGAGAGCTGCCAAATTTTTACCTTGAATCAAAACTTAGAATTTTTACCTCCATTCTGAGTTTTTCATCTTTAGTCTGTTGCTATGCCTTGATTCTATGTTGAGTCATTTTCTTAATGCTTTTGCAAAATGATTTCATCATATCTGGTGTATTTTTGAGTTTCCTTTTATAGGTCTGTCAGAAGTGTCCCTAGAGGAGTATAGATGAAGTGGATAGGTTGTTGCAGTGTGTCTCAGAACACCTCTGGTAGTTATTTCCTCCCTGTATGTCCATGGACCCCTGACCCATTGATGCAGAAGGTTTTCTCATGTCAGATGAAGTGTATACGAGATGGTTCTCAGTGGGAAGTGTATGTTCAAGCAGAGTAGATCAACCTTTTCTAATGTATCACCTTTTCAATTTTTTAGGCTTAGGTTCTATTTTTAGCATCTCTCTCCCTTTTCATCCCCCCCTTTTTTCTTTTTATTTGTTAGCAGTAGGAGAAAACAGGGCCTAAAGGATACATCAGAGGGAGCTAGCCCTCATCTAGAGACTCTCCCCTCCAGCTTCGTCGGTACCACAAGTGAGAGGGGAGTTTCCATTATTGCGTGAAGAAGGCAGGATCTCGGCCTCTTGCAAAGGGTGTAATCTTCTGCGTCAATGATTTTTGGCACGCCTAGTGGGACCAACTAGGATAGGTTTTATCCAAAGAGTTGAAGAATTTTTGGTGTGTTCTTCAACTGACCAGCCTTTGGAGGCTTTTACATCAACACCAATGGTGACTTCGAGTTGAAGCTACTGGTTAAACAGCTTGGTGCCATCAAAAATCTTATTTTTGTATGTATAATTCCTTTGCACTAAATCATGGGTCTTGTATTCCTTCATATGACTTCGATTAGACTCAAAAAATTTAGAGAATCACCTCAAGCAGCTCTCCTAGTTGCCCTTCAATGATAAGGGAGGTGGCGTTGGAGTTTGAGAAGCAAGTAATGGAAATTGATAGACTGGATGAGTAGTACGATTATCAGCAAGAGCTGATGTACAAAGAAGCATGTTTGTGTAGGCAAGCTCAGGCCTTGCCATCCATGGAAGAGGAGGTAGCAAAATGGGGGAATCCATTCATTCAAGGTAGTTAGCCTTACATGCCCCCTCCCATCCTAAAGAAATCCTCCTCTTGTACACCAAATCCTTTTTATTAGATGGCACTTGCTCACTCTAGTTCATCTGATGCATCTACTCTCAATCCCATGCACCTGGATTTCCAACATCAAAGGGCATCAAAACAAACCACCATGGAGATCAATCTTCTCAATTCCTTGTATTGTGAATCTCCAATTGGGGGAAATACCATGAGCCAACACGTCCCTTTTCTAGAGACTCTTTTGGTGCATCAACAGTCTCTTCCTATCATTCCTCAACCTCCCCAAGTCTTTCAACATGATGTGCAAATTTTGAGTTGGAAGAAGGAATGCCAGGAACCAGCCCAGAGACTTGAAAAGGATGATGTTGGTGACCTCCAAGAAAGACTCTTTCAGGATAATCTAGCCAAGCAAATTGAAGATTTAGAGGTTGGGATGAGACTGCATCTTGAAAGAGAGTTTGAACTTCTAAACCTTGTGGAGGAGCCCCAAGAAATTAGAGAAAATAGAGTTACTGCCTATTCACAGGAGCAAAATTCCAATTCTGAGATCCTAAACTGGGGGAAAATAGTAGAATCATGGGGCAGGAAGGAGGAGAAACAAGGTTTTTCTCAAAACCTTGAAGAAGATGAGGCTGCCCCTACTCATGATGATGCTGGTGACTTCCAAGAAAGGCTCTTCTAAGAGGATATGGCCAGAAGAATTATAGAGTTGGAATCTAGAGAGACATTCCTCAACCAATGTGTGATGGATGGTTCAAACCCAATGGCACACTCTATGCCTGAACACACCCCATCTACACACTTCCAAGAGAGCTATCAGGCCACACCTAATATTGAGGAAGTGCTGACCAAATGGAAAGAGGAGAATCATTCGATTCTAGCTCAAGGACTACCTCCTCTTCCACATGGTTTTCCCACTTCACCCCTTCTCAAGGAGAAATCTGTTTAGCTGGAGGTGAGTGAGGAGAAAAAGATCCAATCTATAGTTCCCCAAGAGGCTATCATGAGTGATAATGAAGAAGGAATCATCATCAATGCTCCTTGTGAAGACCCCATCAACAATGGAGAAGATGCAGGTCATGCGTACATGCAGATGTTCCAGCAATACGAAAAGGAACTTAAGTATGGTGAGCTCTCTCACCCTTTGTTTGATAAACTTCCTTGTTGCTTCAATGAGGAAGATGACTATGCTGAGGAGCCTAAGTTGAAGGAAGATCAGGAGGATATCTTTGAACATCTAGAGATCCTGATCTTTGAGGAGGAAAAGGAGAGGCTAGTCTTCTTTGAGGAAGGCCTTGAAGAAGAAAGC
Organism: Torreya grandis; assembly: GCA_037957365.1. Lineage (NCBI taxonomy): Eukaryota > Viridiplantae > Streptophyta > Pinopsida > Cupressales > Taxaceae > Torreya > Torreya grandis. The sequence continues at coordinate 95,001 of JARHVA010007013.1, forward strand.
TTTGAACAAAGAGGTGATGTTCTGTGGGATGAGAAATCATTTTGTGATTCCATTTCAGACATCACAAATGTCATCCTTTTTCAAGAAGGCCAAGGAGAATTAGAGGATGATTTTGACATGGCCTTCAATGAAGCAAAAGGAAATGGGTCAGACCATGATACATTGCAGAGGGACTGTACAGATCAAAGGGCTTATGGTGATGAGCCAACAACCATTGATTTCTTGGTAAAATGCACTAGCATGAAGGACCAGCATTCAATGGGCTTCTAAGAACAAGCAGAGTACACACATGTTAGAAGCATGTTTGAATTTGATCCACTCGGATACTGGCCAATCCAGGTGATGGGCAATAGGAGCAGGTCACCAACTCTTTATTTCATTCAACCACTTATTTGGCACCATAAGTCTTCTTGCCAGGAAGGGGACTTAAGAAGTTTTCTTTTTGACCCAGGAGGGAAACAGATATACCTAATTAGTTGTACATAGTAGTTTTTTCAGTTTCTTTTCTTGTTTTCCCTAAGTGTAGTTTGCACAGGTAGTGGTTTTAGCTTTGTGTGTGTTTTTCCTTTGTGCGTGGGGTAAAAGCTTCATGTTTGATTCTTGAATCTTTGGGGCTGTTGCTAACCTTTCTTCAAAGCTGCATTCTGACTCTGTGCCCAATGGACTACAAGGCAATTGGTCTTTAAGCATAACAGGCATGCTTCCCCTAGGAGTCGCCAATTTGTTGACCATTTTTTGCCCAAAAGGCCAAAAATTAGTCCCCTCCTTCCCTTGCTACTCAAAGCCAATCAATTTTGGGTTGCATGAGTTCATCGAGCTTTGGTTCATCACTCAAGTTCAATGTCGTAGTTCATCACTTGGTTTAACTCAGTTGGTTTAACACTTTGGCTTGGTCCAACCACTAAGTTCAACGCTTTGCTTGGTTCAAACAACCTTAGTTTAATCGATGAGTTCAATGTTTTGGTTCAATCACTTAGTTTAATTAGATGGTTCATTCATTCAGTTCACTCAATCAGTTCAGCAGCATCAGTTCAAGTGGCTTCCAGTTCAATTAGACGGTTAATTGGCAAAGTTTAACGGGCTTGGTGTGCAACGTTGAACTGATTTAATGAGTGGTTCAATGGCATTGGTTCAACATTAGGTTCAACAAAAGGAATTTAGGTGAATTTTAAAGTAAATGGTTTTACTAGCTTGGTGCATAGTGTTGAACCAGTTCAATGTGTTGGTTCAACGTGATTAGTTCAATGGGTTGGTTCAACGAGGTGTCCTACAACCGAAGGTCCAAAAACCCTTACGAAGGGAAGTTCAAGGTTTAGATGCCCTTGTAGAGGGTAGGAAGCATTTCAAAGGGACCATAAAAAAGATGTTTTAACTTTTGGAATTTTTATTATGGCAAAGTCCTGAATTCCTTTTGACTTTTTGTCCAAAGGAATTCCTTTAGACAAAAAGCCCAAAGGAATTCGAGGAAGGGCCACAGTTCAAAGCAAAAGCCGAAGCAGACTATCCGTGGACAAAAAGTCCATACGAAAATGTCTATAGACAAAATTCTATGGGAAAATGTCCACAAATAAAAAGTCTATGAAAACCAAGGAAATAATCTGGAAGAACATAGCGACCCATCGAAGGACCCCAAAGGGTAGGTGCCCTTGTGGGGGACTCTCGGCCAAAATGAAGGGGCACTTTCCAAAGGCCGAAGGGTCACCTTCCCTTCAGGAAGGTGCTAAGAAGAGAATCCATAGAAAAGGGCAAAGTAGGAAGCTGAAGGAAAGTCTAAGGGCGATGGGCTCGAGGACGTCAAATTTAAAGCTATGAAATAACCATTTGTTTTGAACTATCTAAGCACCAAATCATGGAAATAGCCTGAGGAACATAGCGACCTGCTAGAAGATCACCCCTAAGGGCTAAAAGAGCAGGAAGAAGATAGGGAGTAGAAAAGACAAAGAAATTCAAGTGGCAAAGGGAAGGTGAGTTATTGCCAGGTGAGTGGTGTGGCCTATTTTTCTCCAAGTTGACATTTAAGAGGGGACAGACTATAGTCTGTTTGCAAAAAAGAAGCACAGCCATGTTCTTACATTAATGTTTGAGTTCTAAAGTCAGTTTTGGCAATTGTACAACATGGTTCCAATAGGCCTTTTCTGAAGAATGACATTAGTAACAGTGGCTTCCTCTTCCCAAGGTTTAGAATGCACATGGGCCACTTGCAGAAAAGGGCACCAAAATCTTTCCCAAGAATCACCAAGTTCTCTTCCTCCTTCTATAAGTTGAAAACTTCTCATTTTGAGAAGGGATCTAACTCTCAGCCTTAAGGTAAAACTCTGCCCAAATTTTCACCTTGAATCGAAACTTAGCATTTTTACCTCCATTCTAAGTTCTGCATCTTTAGTATGTGTCTATGCCTTGATTCCATGTTGAGTCATTTTCTTAATGCTTTTGAAAAATGCTTTCAACATGTCTGGTGCATTTTTGAGTTTCCTTTTACATGTCTGTCAAAAGTGTCCCTAGAGGAGTATAGGTTAAGTGGATAGGCTGCTGCAATGTGTCTCAGAATGCCTCTAGTAGTTATTTCCTCCCTATATCTCCATGGACCCCTGACCCACTGATGCATAAGGTTCTCTCATATCAGATGAAGTGTATGGGAGCTAGTTCTCGATGGAAAGTGTATGTTCAGGTGGAGTAGATCAACCTTTTCTGGTGTATCATATTTTCATTTTTTTAAGGCTTAGGTTCTATTTTCAGCATCTCTCTCTCCCTTTTCATCCCCCACTTTTTTCCTTTTATTTGTTAGTCGTAGGAGAAACCAGAGCAAAGGATACATCAGAGGGAGCTATCCCTCATCTAGAGACTCTCCCCTCCAGCTTCACTAGTCCCACAGGTGAGAGGGGAGTTTCCATTGTTGCATGAAGAAGGCAGGAGCTTGGCCTCCTACCAAGGGTGCAATCTTTTGCGTCAACAATTATGTTAAGCCAAAAAGAACCATCTCAAGAAAATGACCTATCAAATGTTATATCTATGGTCAAGAAGCTCATATAGCTCCTAAGTGCCCAAATAAGAAAAGGCATCCTAAAAAGATGAAGAAGATTAGAGCTATAACTCTTAATGAAGAAATGCAAGTTATTTCTGAATTCAGCTCAGATGATGATGTCTATTGAATACCCACTGAAAATGATATTTCTTCTAGTGAAATTAAAAATCATGTAAATCAATTTGAAGAACTATCTTCTTATGATACTTTTGAGATTGAACTCTACTATTGTAATATGATTTCTAGATTTGATCATGAAGCTTGGATGCAACATCTAGAATATCTACTCCAAAACTGTAAGCTTCCTCTTCATCTCATCCCTATCTATCAAGATGATCTTACCCAATTATGCAGCACACATGGTGACACTAAGGGAAAAACATTGCAATAGATTGAATTTCATGACAACCCAATGTTATATGCAAAATAGGAATGGAATAGAAAACAAAAAGCTAAGCTTAAGAATCTAAGCACAAAGGTCTTGATAAAATACTAAAAGCCTCCTGTTGAAATCCTCAGAGCTATAAAATCAAAAATATAATCTTATCCTCAAGATATTAATGAAATAATAAAATTTTCTCAAGATTGTATACAGGAAAATAGCCCTAAAAAAGTTCCCCCTAACCAAGGATGTTTCTATGCTAGAGAACAAACAAAATCATTATCTCAATAAACATCATTGATTTAATTAATGGCTTATTAACCCAAGATTGTTTAATAGATACTGGAGAAAATATGAGTATTGCAAAGCATGGAGCTATCCTAAAATACCTATGGAATGATGCTTCATTATATTTGGTTGCTAGCAATGGTTCAATGACTACTATGAATATAGTTTCTCCTAGGGTACTACTTGAAGCAAATGGCATTAAGTCATATGTAAAATTATGGATGTTCAATAAGATGTCGATAGTTATTATTTTAGGAATGAACTTCCTGAATCAATTTATGCCTTATACTATTCATAGAAAATACTTGTCTTTAAGCTTCTTTACTAATGAACACCAAATTCTAAGAAAAAACCATGCAACTGTAAGAATTACCTCAACACCCAAGGAAGATGAAGACAAAAAACTACAGATGAAGATTTACAAGACAATACAAGATTTTGAAAAGAGAAGAGATATCCTATATACTGTCATAACAAATATCAAAGGATTTTGTGATAAGGAACCCATAAGGTTCCGGGATAAGTGTAAACATATTGTTTCTCTTGATCTAAAACCTGGCATTGATCATACCTGAGGTATCAAATCTAATTCTATCCCTTTCTTCCATTCTCAAGTTAAAACATGAGAAGAAGAGATCAAGGAATTATTGTAGAAGGATTTGATATAGAAAACCTATAGTGAATGGGCTTATTCTACGTTCTATGTGAATAAACACTCTGAACAAAAAAGAGGGAAAATGAGACTGGTAATAAATTATAAAAATCTCAATGATTAGCTTATACTTGTCACGTATCTAATTCCTAAAAAGACTATTCCTATCAAAAATCTAAAGGAATGTTGCATTTTTTCTAATTTTGATTTGAAAAGTTAATTTTGGCAAATTGCAGTAGAATCTAAAGATACTTATAAAACTGCATTTGTCTTGCCAATCTTAGATAGGCATTATGAGTGGAAGGTTATGCCTTTCAACCTGAAAAATGCTCCCTCTAAATTTCAAAATAGGATGGATGGGATATTTATCCATGCTAAGCATTTTGCTATCTATATTGATGATATATTAGTTCTTTCAAAAGATTCAAATAGTCATCTTATACATTTGAAAGAATTTGCTGATCTTAGTAACCAAAATGTGTTAGTTTTAAGTGATAAGAAAACATAGATAGGCAAGATAGAGATTGAATTTCTTGGATTAAATGTATGTCAAAATAAGATTGTATTACAACCCCATATTTTGCAGTGTTTAGAAATATTCCTAGATGAAATAAAGGACAAAACCTAATTACAGAGATTCCTTGGATCTCTGAATGCCCTTTGTTCTATAAAGATTAGGCTAAAGATAGGAAAATATTATATAAAAGGTTAAGAAAAGACTCAATCCTATTGACTACTGAAATGACATAGGCAATCAAAAGAATCAATAAAAAAGTTAAAGGACTACCAAATCTCAAACTACCAGGGGAAGGTTTAATGATTTTCGAAATAGATACTTCACATGAAGCATATGGTGGAAAACTTCTAGAGAAAACTAAACATGGTAGAGAGGAAGTCTACTATTTCTATAGTGGAACATGGAACTCAACTCAAAATAATTACCATTCCACTAAAAAAGAACTATTATCAGCCAAACTCTGCATTTTCAAACTAAGGATCTTTTTGTTCCCAAAGAAATTCCTCTTGAGGATAGATCTGTTACAGTTTGAATCTATCATTAGAAAACCCCACACCCAACAAGTTGGAAACTAGATAATGACTAGATGGGCAATATGGTTTTTTAACTTTGAGTCTGATGTTCAATACAAGAAAGGAAATGTAATTATTTAGCTAATTTGATGTCTAGAGAAGGATCAAAATGGTATTCTCATAAGTTTTGTATTAATCATTTTTTGATGTTTCAGGGTAATGAAGGACTTGATAATTTTGATTATGATATTGTTCCAGAAGATCTTACTCAACAAGAAAAAGAATGAATGAAAGAAAGGTTTCTTATCCCTATAGAAACCCAAATCAAAGAACTTCTTGGGCTTGATATTAAAAAGAATTTTTCGAAACATTTCTTATTTAATGACTATAGGAACTTTCTTGATGCTATCAAAAAGAGATGGACTAGATTCTCTGATATGGATCATAGAAATATCAGGATACTCAGGGAACAATTGTCATTTACAGAGTTCAGGCTGATCAAAGCAAAGGCAATTTTATATGGAGAAGTCTATATCTGTATGAGCACCAATCTACTTACTAGAAGCTTTAATGATAGACCAGTTGATGTACCATATGATCAATGGAAAAAGTTAACATGGGATCAATGGATTGAAGAATATGCACCAACAAATTTAAGCCCCTGGTTCAAGATTCTTATCATCCATAAAGAATTGCTTGTTTATGATACTAATATGTTTTTTAAATTTATCGAAGATCACCTGTATGATGAAATATAATTTAAGTTTTGTTTCAAATATTGTATATATAACCATGAGAACAAGAAAATTAGATATACATTTCAAATAAAGTTTTGTGAGCTTCCAGAAGATGTTGATACCATATGAAGCAGTGAATTTCTTGTGGAAAATCCTAGGCACCCTGATAAAAATGAAAGATTAATCCTTGATCTTCATGAATCACATGCATACTCATGGGATGACTATGTCCATGATACTTATCATAGGTGTTAATATTTAGATGACATAAGCATTGACATGTCCATTGAAAGATCTTATGGGAGTCCCTAACAAGAAGCATGGATTGGCCCTTTCAAGGTTTGTTCACTGTCCCTTTAATATGGTGACGTAGATGATTTAACTAGAAAAGCAAATCCTGGAGTGTGATCCAGCGAATCACACCATGTGACCCATGGTAAGGTCTTGGCGTGGATAGTAGAGTGGGCCTGTCCTCTACCATTTACATCCACCCCCAAGTGCAAAACATTGAAATAGATTGACTTTTATGACAACCCAATATTATCTACACAATAGGAAAGGAATAGAAAAAAGAAAGCTAAGCCTAAGAATCCAGGCACAAAGATCCTGATAAAATAACAAAAGCTTCCTATTGAAATACTCAGAGCTATGAAATCAAAAATAGAATCTACTTCTCAAGATATTAATGAATTAATTTTTTTTTGAAGATTCTATAGAGGAAAATAACCCTGATGAAGTTCTTCCTAAACAAGGATGTTTCTATGCTGGAGAATTAAAAAAAATCATTATCTCAATATACATCATTGATTCAAATAATGGCTTATTGACCCAATATTGTTTAATCGATACTGGAGTAAATATGACTATTGGAAAGCATGGAGCTATCACATAGTACCTGTGGCAAGATGTTACACTAGATTTTGTTTCTGTCAATGGGTCGACTAGTATAAATAAAGTTATTCTTAGGATACTACTTGAATAAAATGGCATTAAGGCATACGTAAAATTATGGATGTTTGATAAGATGTTGAAAAATATTATTTTAGGAAGTAACTTCTTGAATCAATTTTAAAAAATAGAGATAGGCAAGATAGAAATTAAATTTCTTGGATTAAATATATGTCAAAATAAGATTGCATTACAACCCCATATTTTGAAGTATTTAAAAAGATTCCTAGATGAAATAAAAGACAAAACCCAATTACAGAGATTCCTTGGATCTCTGAATTATTGCTCTCCATTCTATAAAGATCAGGCCAAAGATAGGAAAATATTATAAAAAAGGTTAAGTAAAGACTCAAGCCCATGGACTACTGAAATGACATAGGCAATTTAAAGAATCAAGGAAAAAGATAAAAGAATACTAAATCTCAAAATGTGAGGAGAAGGTTTAATGATTTTGGAACCATATTCTTCAAATGAAGCATACGTTGGAATACTTTTGGAGAAAACCAAGTATGGTAGAGAAGAAGATTGCTATTACTAAAGTGGAACATGGAACCCAACTCAAAAGAATTACCATTCCACTAAAAAAGAAATATTAGAAGCCAAACTATGCATGTTAAAACTAAGGATGTTTTTGCTCCCAAGAAATTCCTCTTGAGGACAGATCTATTATAGTTTGAATCTATCATTAGGAAACCCCACACCTAGCAAGTTGAAAACCAGATAATGACTAGATGGGTAATATAGTTTTCTAACTTTGAGTTTGATGTTCAATACAAGAAAGGAACTACTATTATTTACCTGATTTGATGTCCAGAGAATGATTGAAATGGTATTCTCATAAGTTTTTTACTAATCATGTTTTCATGTTTTAGGGTAATGAAGGACCTAATAATTTTGATTACGATACTATTCCAAAAGATCTTACTTGACAAAAAAAATAATGAATGAAATAATCACTTCTTATCCTTGTAGAAACCAAAATCAAAGAACTTCCTAGGCTTGCTATTGAAAAGATTTAGTCAAAATATTTAATAGTTAATGCCTACAGGGGCTTTCCTAAAGTTGACGGAAGGAGATGGACTAGATTATGTGATATGGATCATAGAAATATAAGGATACTCAGGGGACAATCATCACTTGCAGAGTTAAGGCTGATCAAAGAAAAGGCAATTTTCTATGGACAAGTCTATAACCTTATGAGCACTAATATGTTTACAAGAATCTTTCATGATAGACCAGAGGATGCACCATATGATCAATGGGAAAAGTTAACATGGGATCAATGGATTGAAGAATATGCACCAATAAATTGAAGCTCTTTGTTCAATATTCTTGTCATCCATGAAGAATTAGGTGTTTATGATACTAATATGTTGTTCAAATTTACTAGAGATAACTTGTATGATGAAATAAAATTTATGTTTCGTTTCAAATATTGTATATATAACCATGAGAACAAGCAAATTAGATATACATTTCAAAGAAAGTTTTGTGAGCTTCTAGAAGATGATGATACCATATTAAGCAATCAAATTCTTGTAATAAATCCCAGGCACCTTGATAAAATTGAAATATTAATCTTTGATCTTCATTAATCACATACATACTCATGGGATGACTATGTCCATGACACTTATCATAACTATGAAGATTCTGATGACATAAGCATTGACATGTCTATTGAAATCCATTATGGAAGTCCCTAGTAGGAAGCATGGATGGGCCCTATCAATGTTTGTTTATTATCCCTTTAATATGGTGACAAAGATGATTTAACTATGAAATCAAATCATGGAGTGTGATCCAGCTAATCACACCATGTGACCCATGGTAGGGTCTTGTTTTGGCTAGTAGAATGGGCATGTCCTCTACCATTTATAAATTTGAGATGTTATTTGCTTTTTATAAATGTTTTGATCTGACAGGAACTTGTGCTCATATTACTCCATGTTTCGAGTAGGGAATCCCAATAAAGTGAGAAGTAGCACATGTGGTAGGGGTGGCCTATCAGCCTCTTGACTTTTATTAGATGCTCCATGGGTAGTATGCCTTTTGGCATGACACAACCAAAACATATTTACATTTGTCACTTTATCTAGTTGGATGGGGCTGTCATCCAACAAACCTAGGTTTTTGGTTATTTGTAAATAGTTAATCCTTGAATTGGTGGAAAATCTCTTTGAATTCTTTATTTAAGAAGAGTTTGGGGTTCATTCACTACCATTAAAAGATTAGATTAAAAAGGAGAGAGCTATACAAGTCTTAGGATAGGTCTATTAGGTATTGGTTCAGACAGCTACCTGGCTCAAGGTCAAATAGTTTTCAAAACTATTTGGGCTTATGTGTTGTGCATAGCCTATGAAATTAGTATATGTTAGTTTTTGATTATTGAACCTGAAGAGTTAGTAGTATTAAGACTATGTATGGTTAGAATCTTGTTAGACTTTAAAAATTATGTAATGTTATTCTATGTTATATAATTATATTTTGTTCAATCAGTCTTTCTTTGTATCAATGACGGATTTGCCTATTCAATATATATTTCTGGTCATCTTGTCATCTTTAAATATATGTTCTAGCTTGTAGGGAAATCATACCACTCTTTTGACAATCTGTTTACAGTTGATTTGAATATTAGCTCTCTTTGTTCATAATCTCTAGGAACCTACTGTGTCTAAAGTTCCTTGAGACTTCTTTGACCCAATAATATATCAGATCTAGTTCTTAAATGTACATGTGATACCTGGAGTTGAGGCATTGAGACAAGGTGTCATTTAAGCCATTTTTCCTAATAACCCTTGTTTAAAGAATTATCTGTTGGAGGAGGTGCTAGAAGTCATCAACCGAATGAGCACTAGGTGATAGCAAGGATAACTTCTCCCAAGAAGAGGTGCATCTTCTAAGCGTTATGGACCAAGTAAGTGAAATTTCTATTCCTTTTTTAGATTTGATGGAGAAATTAGAAGTTATAAATAGAAAATAAGATGAACATGACCTAAGCCAATATATTTCTCTTGAATCCATAAATGCAAATTGGGAACTCCCTAGATTAGATTTGTCTAAAGTCTATAAGATGAATTTCTTCAAATAAATGTTTTAGACTAAAATCTCTTTCAAATAATTTACTCTTAAAGGTTTGATGTTATAAAATCTTGAGGGTAATTGGTTTAATATAATAGATAAGGAACCTTTTAAGACATTTTATAAAAGAGGCTATCATTTTGTACACATCATCTAGTTAGAATGGGCAATAGTACTTATCTTTATGTAAGGCCTAGATGATCCAATTTTATCTATTCTTATTGATGGCAGGCTAAAAAACATTTCCCAAGCCATGCTTGTTGCAATAAATGATAATATTAATGATGGCAAAGTTACTTGTTGGGTTTATCCTAATTTTATGGCTGACCTAGAGGATCTTACTATTCCTGAAATGCTTAAATATAATTTACAATATAATAACCTTGAAATGGATCCTAGGTTTATTCCATTTAGTACAGTTACCTGTTGGGTCTTTTGATACTATAAATATTCTTTGGTACCCTCCAATTATAATAAAAAATCCTTAGCCAGTGTGGTGATGATACCTAGAATAGAAACCATAGGAGACTAGCTCAATATCAGTCAGATAAACTTTGAGACAATCTCCTTACCCAAAGAATGGGTGACTAGCTACAATAAGTGTATCTATAGACCACCTAAGAAAAAAACCAAGTACACTCCTAGGCTAACTTCTCTTCCTACAAAAGACGATTTTGGAAGATATAAAATCTCCCTAGTGGAAGAAGAAAAACAAGAAACCCAACAAGGAGAATGTCCTAAAGAGAGAAAAAACAAAAGGTCTCAATCCATGAAGAAACCCTTTATAACTAATTTAGAGACCCTCAAAACCGTAAGATTCCCAAGCCAAAAATCTGATGCTTCTAAATCATATTGGTCAGAATACCATAGTTTGCTTGATGAACACAACTCTTATGTAAACCTAGCTAAAAATCATTTTGGAAACCATCCTAATTGTAATGCCTGTATCACTTATACCTAGAGAATGTAGAATGCTCTACATATTAATATATTTAGAGGAGAGGAAACTAGAAAAATAAAATATCTTCCAAGAGAAGATGAGTTGAAAATCTCAACTACTTTAGAAAAAAAAGTAAATGGGGTAGATGTCAAATAAAATGTTCTAGAAAATATGGGAATATTTTATCCAAGGCAATTCTATGTAAAATTCACATTTGATGGCCAATTTGTTATGCAACATGACCCAATAGAAGCAGTAGGTAGGGGAAAACATAACTCTACATTAAGAAGGCAACTAAACTAGTGTAATTCAACCTTATTTGAGTTGGGCAAATATTGATGAAATTTATGTGGAAATTGCTCAAATGAGAATATTTCTAGATCAAAATGTAGGAACACTGGTTAAGAAACCATTGGCCCAAACACATGACCTAGCTCCACTGGTCAATACTAGTGACAGGATTTAGGGTGAGATAAATGCAGCCAAAGCTAGCTTGGTTGAGTTAAATAAAGGTCAAGATAAATGAATAATAATTTTAGATGAAGCTATTGGCATAGTAAAACATCTGGAAGAAGTCCTTTCAAAGGAAATGCTAGACCTCTTTCTTGAGACTACTAACCTTGAAGAAATAAAGAAAGATCTGAAGAAGCTAATTATGACAAATACACATGGATATGATATGAATAAAGTTATCCACATAGGAATGGTGGACCTTTTAAGTGTTAATACTAGTATAAATTTGTAAACCATAAAAATAGACATTAGCCTTGAACAAATAGAATTTTTTTTCATAAAACTAAATGATCAACAGAGTGTTAGAGCAAAAGAAACTGAAAAGAAAATTCAAGAACTTTAGGAAAAGGTTGATACATTATTAGGATCATCCTCACTTATTTTGGCTCAAATATATGAATTTTAGGAAAAGATGAAACGGTATTATTAAAATAACCCTCTAATTATGGTAAAAATAGGAGAAGGCACCCCTTTTAAGATCATCCCATTAAGATAACCTACTACAGAGCAAGTGTCTAATCATGCTAAACAAATCAAACAATTAAGCTCCTTCATAAACATTAAGTCATTAAACATAAGTGATTTGCTGAATTTTTTTGATGACACCTATAAAAGGCTTAATAAAAATACTAAAATTTTCAAAGAATTGGTTAAGCTCTCTGAAGATTAAACCAAAAAAATAACATTGAAGAAAATAACACTACCACTTGCCTATATTTCAATGATCTTAGTGAATTAGATTAGAACCTTGATAATCCAAAAGTCTTATACCCCTTAGATGCTTCCTAGGATTAGACTGAGTCCCTGCTTGATATCCCTAAAGGTGTGTAAGAGGAAAAGGTTTTACTTATTGGTACACCTAGATGCTTGGAAGTAGTATACTCCTCCAACACTGAGTCATCCAACTTATCTATAGTCAAATCTAGGATTAGAGAAACCTTTCCCCGAGGAAATTTTGGTAGTGTTGAAGCCCATGATCAGAATATTTAATAAAATCAAGGAAGACATCTAGATGATCTAAATCAGGTTCATATACTTCCATATTCACTCAATATTGATGGATGGTGTGGAATAGGTAATGATATAAGATATAGAATCTAGAGTCTAACTAAAAGGCTCCATGGATCGGCAAAAACTCAACAAATTATATTTGGGAAGATTGAGGAAGAAGGCATGGACCTTATAATGGCTAACCTAGATGGTAGGATAAAAGGATGGTGGTTATCCCTTACAGAAGACCGAAGGGTTGTGGCAAGATCTAGGGTAGCTAACTTTACTGAATTAGTTATCCATGAGTATGATGGGGACATGGTAAATGATGATGTTATTGAATAAAATAAATTATTTAGGATGAAGCTTTATAACATGAAATACTAGGACAAATTCAAGTGTGATTTTGCTCTTTTGGAAAGAAAAACAAAACAGAGCCAAAAGACTGAAACTAAAACTAAACACATGTTTATTAATGCACTTCCTAGAAAAATCTCATATGGAGTATTGGCCTACATAGAAACTAAAAAGGAAGCCATGATTGGAGAAAAATCCATAGTTGAAAAAATGACGTTAGGTCAAATTATCTAGTCTATAGCAGAATATCTTTACAATCAATGTAAGGATAAATCTATGGTCAAATTTCTTAGAAAATAAATGAAAACCATTGATAATAGTATCTACAAACATAATGGATATATCAAACAAGGCTATTATGGTTCTAATAATTCTCATTGCAAATGCCATAAATAAAAGAGCAGATCCCAAAAATGGAAAACTGGAGACAAGCCCAGGTATAAGAAGAGGTTCTCTAAAAGAAAAACTTATGTTAAGCCAAAAAGAATCATCTCACGAAAATGACATATCAAATGTTATGTTTGTGGTTAAGAAGGTCATATAGCTCCTAAGTGCCCAAATATGAAAAAGTATCCTAAAAAGAAGAAAAAGATTAGAGTTATACTTCCTAATGAAGAAATGCAAGTTATTTATGAATATAGGTTAACTAATGATGTCTATTCAGTATCCACTGAATATGTTACTTCTTCTAGTGAAAATGAAAATCAAGTAAATCAATCTAAAGAACTATCTTGTTGTGATAACTTTGAGACTAAACTCTACTTTTGTAATATGATGTCTATATTTGTTTCTGAATCTCAAATGCAACATCTAGAATATCTACTCCAAAACTGTAAGCTCCCTCTTCATCTCATCCCTATCTATCAAGATGAGCTTACCCAATTATGCAGCATGCATGGTGACCCTAAGGGTAAAACATTGTAATAGGTTGACTTTCATGACAATACAATGTTATATGCACAATAGGAATAGAATAGAAAAAAAAAATCTAATCCTAAGAATCCAAGCACAAAGACCCTGATAAAATACCAAAAGCCTCCTGTTGAAATCCTCAGAGCTATAAAATAAAAAATAGAATCTACTTCTCAAGATATTAATGAATTAATAATTTTTTTAAAAGATTCTATAGAGGAAAATAGCCTTGAAGAAGTTCCTCCTAACCAAGGATGTTTTTATGTTGGATAACAAAAAAAAATCATTATCTCAGTACACATCATTGATTCAAACAATGGCTCATTGACATGAGATTGTTTAATCAATACTGGAGCAAATATGAGTATTACAAAGTATGGAAATATCCTGGAATACCTATGGTAAGATGCTTTATTAGATTTTTTTATTGTCAATGGGTCAAAGACTACTATAAATAAAGTTGCTCCTAGGGTACTACTTGAAGTAAATGGAATTAAGGCATATGTAAAATTATGGATGTTTGATAAGATGTCGACATATATTATTTTAGGAATGAACTTATTGAATCAATTTATGCCTTGTACTATTCACAAAAAATACTTGTATTTAAGCTTGTTTGGTAATGAACAACAAAATCCTAGAAAAACCCATGTAACTGTAAGAATTGCCACAAGACCTGAAGAAGAAGAAGAAGATAGAAAACTACAGATGAAGATTTTGAAAAGAGAAGAGATATCCTAAATACTATCATAAAAAAGAGTAAAGGATTTTGTTATAATGATCCCAAAAGGTTTTGGGATAAGTGTAAAAATATTGTTTCTCTTGATTTAAAACTTGGCATTGATCATACCCGAGGTATCAAATCTAACATTATCCCATTCTCCCCTTTTTGAGTTAAAATAGGAGAAGAAGAGATCAAGGAATTATTACAGAAGGATTTGATATAGAAAATCCATAGTGAAAGGGCTTCTCCTGTATTCTATGTGAATAAACACTTAGAACAAATAATATGGAAAATGAAATTGGTAATAAATTATAAAAAGATCAATGATTGTCTTATACCTATCAGGCATCCAATTCTTAACAAGATTATTCTTATCAACAAGCTGAAGGAATGTTGCATTTTTTTTCAAATTTGATTTGAAAAGTGGATTTTGGAAAATCTCAGTAGAACCTAAAGATACTTTAAAAATTGCATTTTTCTTGGTAGTGTTAGATAGGCATTATGAGTGGAAGGTTATGCCTTTCAGCCTAAAAAATGTTCCCTCTAAATTTCAAAAAAGGATGGATGGAATCTTTGGCCATATAAGCATTTTGTTGTCTATATTGATGATATATTAGTTCTTTAAAAAGATTTAAAATAGTCATCTTATACATTTAAAAGAATTTATTGATCTTTGTAACCAGAATGGGTTAGTTTTAAGTGATAAGAAAATAGAGATAGACAAGACAAATATTGAATTTCTTGGGTTAAATATATGTTAAAATAAGATTGCATTACAACCCCATATTTTTTAGTCTTTAGAAAGATTCCCAGATGAAATAAAAGACAAAACCCAACTACAAAGATTCCTTGGATATCTGAATTACTGCTCTCCATTCTATAAAGATTAGGCCAAAGATAGGAAAATATTATAGAAAAAGTTAAGAAAAGACTCAAGCCCATGGACTACCCAAATGACATAGGCAATCAAAAGAATCAAGGAAAAAGTTAAAGGACTACCAAATCACAAACTGCGAGGAAAATATTTAATGATTTTTCAAATAGATGGTTCAGATGAAGCATCCAGTGACATACTTCTAGAGAAAACTAAAGATGGTAGAGATGATAAAACCCAACTCAAAAGAATTAAAATTCCACTAAAAAAGAACTATTAGTATACAAACTATGCATGTTCAAACTAAGTATCTTTTTATTCCCAAATAAATTCCACTTGAGGATAGATTTGTTACAGTTTGAAACTATCATTAGAAAACCCCACACCCAACAAGTTGGAAACCAGATAATGACTAGATGGGCAATATGGTTTTATAACTTTGAGTTTGATGTTCAATACAAGAAAGGAACTATTAATTGTTTAGATGATTTGATGTCCAGAGAAGGATCAACATGGTATTTTCATAAGCTTTTTACTAATCATGTTTTGATGTTTTAGGGTAATGAAGGCCATATTAATTTTGATTACGATATTGTTCCAGAAGATCTTACTCAAAAATAAAAAGAATGATTGAAAGCACGACTTATTATCCCTATAGAAACCTAAATCAAAGAACTTCCTAGGCTTTTTATTGAAAAGATTTTGTTAAAATATTTCTTAGTTAATGCCTACAGGATCTTTCCTTATGTTGACAGATGGAGATGGACTAGATTCTATGATATGGATCATAGAAATATCAGGATACTCAGGGGATAATTGTTACTTATAGAGTTCAAGATGATCAAAACAAAGGCAATTTTCTATGGAGAAGTTTATATATGTATGAGCACCAATCTGCTTACAAGAATCTTTCATGACAGACTAGTTGATGTACCATATGATCAATGGGAAAAGTTAACATGGGATCAATGGCTTGAAGAATATGCACCAATAAATTTAAGATCCTTGTTCAATATTCTTGTCATCCATGATGAATTAGGTGTTTATGGTACGAATATGTTGTTGAAATTTACCAGAGATAACTTGTATGATGAAATAGAATTTAAGTTTTGTTTCAAAGATTGTATATATAACCATGAGAATAAGAAAATTATATGTACATTTCAAATAAAGTTTTGTGAGATTCCAAAAGATGTTGATACCATATTAAGCAATGAATTTCTTGTAGCAAATCCTAGGCACCTTGATAAAATCAAAAGATTAATCCCTGATCTTCATGAATCACATGCATACTCATGTGATGACTATGTCCATGACACTTATCATAGGTATGAATATTTAGATGACATAAAAATTGACATGTCCATTGAAAGTCGGTATGGGAGTCCCTAGCCGGAAGCATGGATGGGCCCTTTCAAAGTTTGTTTGTTGTCCCTTTAATATGGTGATGAAGATGATTTAACTATGAAATCAAATCCTAGAGTATGATCTAACTAATCACACCATGTGACCCATGGTAAGGTCTTGTTGGCTAGTAGAGTGGGTCTGTCCTCTACCGTTTACAACTATGAGATGTTGTTTGCTTTTTTTAAAAGTTTTGATCTGATGGAAGCATGTGCTCATATTACTCCATGATTCAAGTATGGAATCCCAATAAAGTGAGAAGTAACACATGTGGTGGGGGTGGAATGTCGACCTCTTAGCCTTTATTAGATGATCCATGTTTATTACACCTATTGGCATGACATGACCAAAAGATCTTTGCATTTGTCACTTTGCCTTGTTGGATGGGGTTGTCATCCAACAAACTTAGGTTTCTGGTTATTTATAGCCTGTTACTCCTTGAATCAGTGGAAAATCTCTTTGAATTCTTTATTTAAGAATATTTTGGGGTTCATTCACTACCATCAAAATCTCAGAGTAAAAAGGAGAGAGATCTACAATTCTTTGAGCTCTACAAGTCTTAGGATAGGTTTGTTAGGTATTGGTTTAGATAGCTACTTGGCTCATGGTTAAATAGTTTTCAAAATTGTTTCTCCTTCTATGCTGTGCATAGCCTATGAAACTAGTATATGTTAGTTTCTAATTTACAATAAAAATTGAATCATTACCTCTCTATGTGTTTGTCTATCCCAACACAAAATCCATACTCAAATCTGTCCACTATCCTCTTAGAATTGGTAATCGCATGTATTGTCTAGGAGTTTTTCCATGTCCTTTACCCACCTAACATATTCTACACCTTAAAACATACCTTGTCACATATTTCTTCTTCTTTAGCCAAAAATATTTTTCCTCCACCAAAGCTATTGTATTCATCTTACTAAAATGTCCATCCAAACCACCACTATGTAATTCTCTTATTATATTATCTCATAAGGATCCAACTGAAATGCATAATTATTTCCATTTGAAGAGATAACCTTATTGTATAAGATACTCATCATGAATAAGGTTTGTCCCACCTACTAATGGATACCTTTACTATTCAACTATCTTGCCAAAATATAAATTAGTATCATATAATTCTTTGATGGCCTCAAATCCAATTACTTCACTCACCATAGTAGTTAATAACTCTACTCTCCTACTCAATACATCAGCCACATAATTTTTTTTTCTTGATTTATACTTCAACACATAAGTATACCCCTACAAAAAATAAATTGACTTTACATGGCTACTATTCAACTTCTTTTGTGTATTCACATACTTCATAACCTCATCATCTGTAAAAAGTATAAACTCCTTAGGCACTAAATAATGCCTCCAATGTCTTAATGCTTGTAAAATTTCATAAAGTTCAACATCATAAATAGAATTATTTGTTCTTACATCATTCAATTTCTCATTGAAATATGCTATTGGCTTTCCTTCTTGACTCACCACAACACCAATTCCCATAAACGAAGCATCACAATCAACCTCAAATACTTTTTAAAAATATGGTAATGCTAAAATTAGTCTTTTTGTAATCTTCTTTAACATTTAAAAACTTTTTGTGGCTGCTCTAATCCATGAAAATTCCTTCCCTCTCATGCATTCTGTTATTAGTGCCACAATACTACTAAAATTTTTAATAAGTCTTTTGTAAAAAGTTTCTAAACCATGGAGACTTCTTACCTCTATAATTATTCTTGGAATAGGCCACTCAACAATTGCCTTTATCTTTTCTTCATCCATTTTCACACCATTTATTGAAACTAAAAATCCCAAAAATACCAAATTATTCTGCATCAACTTGCACTTCTTAAAATTTACATACAAATTCTCTTTTCTTAACAAATCCATTACCGTTCTCAAATGTTGTTAGTGTTCTTATTTAGTATTACTTAAATCAAAATACTATCAAAATAAACAACTATAAACATACCAATATATTCTTGTAGCACTGTATTCATCACCTTCATAAATATGTTAGGTGCATTAGATAATTTGAATGGCATCACCATCCACTCATATAAACCATCTCTAGTCTTGAATGCATTTTTCCACTCATCTCCTTCACAAATTCAATTCTGATAGTAACCACTTCTTAGATCAATCTTGGTAAAATATTTTTCTCTTGCAAGCACATACATCATATCATCAAATGAGGTATAAAAAACCTATACTTTATTGTAATTTTATTAATTGCTCTACTATCCACACACATTCACCATCCTCCATTTTTATTTGGAGTTTGGTGTTACACATGGACTCATACTCTCTCTTATCACTTTCTTCCTTAGTAATTTAGTAACCTATATATATTTAATTTTGCATCTTCCATTGAACTCATTCTATAAGATGGTTGATTGGGTAGAGCTGATTCTGGAATCAAATCAATGTGATGTTGAATATCTTTATTCAGTGGTAAACCATTTGGTAACTCATCAATCATAACATATTAATATTCTTTTAACACTCTCATTGTTTTTGTTGGTATTGGCACCATTAATATTTTTTGATTCTTTGCTACTAGTGCATAACAATAACCTTCAACCTTCATATCTTGGATAAATTATTTAGTACAAAGCAATTTTTTTGTCTTCTCTTCCTCCTTAAGAGGTAACAAAACTAACTTTGTACCACCTTTCCAAAAAGTGTATGTTTTCTTTGCTCTATCACGAACTACTTTCCTATCAAATTGCTATGGCCTCCCCAATAACACATGACATGCATCCATCAAAATAACATCACACCATATCATATTTCATCACTATAAGTTTTTCCAATATAAATATTGATTAATCATGTTTTATCTACTGTAACCTCATTCCCTTTTTTAAACAATGAAATTTGATAAGGATTAGGATGATTTTCACATTGCAGATTTAGTTTCTCAATCATTTCTTTAGAAATCATATTTTCACAACTACCACCATATAAACTAATTTGCATACCTTTCCACCCACAATACATATTATTTAAAAAATATTTGATCACATCCATGCATCACCACCTTCTTTAGTCTACACTTGATCCCTCTTTAGAGTGATCATGGTTCTTTTCATCATGATATTCTCTCCAACTTTAGTTGGTACAAATTCAGTATTATGCTCTTCCATTTTAGCCTCAACTAGATTTACTCTTGGATGATCTTCTTTCCTCCTTTCTTGATCTTGATAGTGTGGACACTCAAGTACTTTATGCCCTTCTTCTCCACATCTATAAAATATATAATATCTACTCCGATTCAGAAACCATCCACTAGCACCTCCATAACCTCTAAAATCTTCTTCCTCTTTTTAAGTATTGAAACCCTTACCTATTATTATCTTTCTTTTCTATACCACATGATGATTCCCTTTTATTGGCATTAAAGCCACCTCTGGTGGTATCAAACCCACCTCATCCCCTTATTAGAGGGGATCCATCTCTTTTTGGACCAATAGATGTCCTTTTGAAATTATGTCTATTTATTTTTTCTTCTGCATTCAAAGCTAATTGATAAACCTCCTCCATATTAAGTATTATATGCATCATTAATTCATCTTGAATAGAAAATTTCAAACCATTTACATTCCTTGTAGCCATATGTTCTTCTATTTCATCATACTCCACTCAAATGGAAAGATTATAAAATTTATCAGTATACTCCTATACACTATGATCTTTTTATATCAAATTTTGAAATCTTCTATATAGGGTCTATGCATAATCCATAAGAAGAAATTTCTCCCTCAGCTTCTTCTCCATCTTTTTCCATGAATTAATCTTCTCCTTACCTTTTCTCTATCTCTCTTTCTGTAGGTGATCCCACCAAATCGTTGTATGACCTTTCAATTTCATGCTTGCAAACCTTACCTTCTTGTCTTCTCTCAGAGTCTTCCACTTGAAGAAATTCTCCATGATATTCACTCAATCTATCAACTCTTATTGTTTTAAAGTACCTCCATAATCTAGGACATCAACCTTGATTCCTTCATTTCTTATTTCTAAATATTGAACCATCCTCTCTTTCATTGAAGGTGGATATTCTTGTTGTTCTTATTCTTATTGAACTTATTCATCATGATCTGTGTCTTCCTCATCAATACCTTGTATTCTCTACTGATTGGTGATAACCTCTTTTAATTGTTGAAATTACCTCTATATCTCTTGTATAGTCAGGTTCATCTATGCAACACCTTCTTGTCCTCTCACCATTTTTTACTCCTCTAAGATTTGAACTTGGTTCTCATACCAGGTAATGAAACCAAAAACTATCAAGAACAAGAAACTTACCAATAGGCTAAGATCTCTAAACAATACTCAAAATTGATTCATATTGATTGCTGTAAATAATTACAAACCAAAACCATGCTTAAATAAGCCTCAACTAATAAATTAGAGTTTACATACAAATTTTTTTTTAAAAAAAACTTAAATCTAAAAAAAATTGCCTACTTTTAAAAACTCCCAAAATATCTCAAAAATCTCTTGAAATGTCCTAAAAACTATATTTACACTATGGGATGAAATGTAATTGAATTTTATGTTCGGTTTTAAAAATATACAATTTATAAAAATAGAAAAAACCTAAAAACAATAATTAAATTGCAAATTTGAACCCTAGATGATCATGTATGACCTCCAAAAAATATGAAAAACATTGCTAGGCCAATGGAATGATCTAGGATAAAAACAAACTTTTTGATACAATCATTTTGGCATGTGGAATAGATCAAATAGAGTTACAGTTCAAAAGTTATGGCCTCTTGAAGGTTGGCCTAATTTTTCTACATCATTCTCCTCTGGTTAAAAACAACTCAGATCCTACGAGTTACCCTAATTGTACTGCTACCATTTTTATTTTTGATCTTCTTCAGCTCCTATTCTAAAGCCAAGTATTATCTTCTTGTTGTAATCCTTCCCACTGCACCAAATACCTATTATAATTCCCTTGCCTTGTGCTCATTATCTTCATATCCAAAATCTAAACTACTTTTTCTTTCTTCTTCTTTTTAACCTGATGCTCCCAATTTACTTCTTCATCTTCACCATCTTATCCATGGAATTCATATAAATTTGAAATGTTAGATATTGGAGCTATATCAAAATTATGTGGTAAACTCACCTCATATGAGTTATCATTGATTTTTTTCACAATTATACATGGCCCAATTTTCTTGTACTTCAACTTATTATATGTGCCTTTTATAAATATTTATTTCCTCAAGTAAACCATTACCAATCTCCTTCAAATACTTTATATCTTCTTTCAACATCCACTACTATTTTATATTTGTCATTACATTCTTGAAACTTTCTTCTTAGTCGTTACAACTATTTCATATGCTCTATAAATGCTTCTTTATCATCACTAATTCAGCTAAGGAAGAAGGTTACAAGTACAAGCAAAGATGATGACCTCCACCTTAAGGTTGTTAAATAAGGAGAGTTCGAATCAAAGGCATAGTGGCACCAATAAAATCCCCTCAGAAGAAGTGGGGAGAAACCTTGGAAGAAATCTAAGAGCACCTTCATTCGAAGATCACATTTAAAGATGAAGCTACCCCCTCTATGCATAAAAAGAAGTGCATGATATTCATGCTAGGAATTGCATTACCCAAACCAAAGGCAAAGAAATATAAGTCATTAAAGGGGCCAATATAAATGCCCAAAATAACCTTGGTCAAAATAGAAACGCAGGAAGTGCAAGAGGAAGAAGAAGGAGGAGGAGGGAGGAATGTGTACATTATTCAAGAAGTAGAAACAAAGAAAGAGCTTAGAACTACTAAAATTCATGTGGATCTTAAAGGTAGCACTATTGTCATGCTTGGAGAGTAAGACCATCAAACACCGCAACCAAAGAACCCAAAACATAGCCTCTATAAAATGTATAGGAGATGGGGCATCAATAGATGGAAATGGGCCTCAATAAAGATAATACATAAGTGGTGATGAAAAGGGAGGCCATGAAGGCCAAGGGCATGACCCAATAAATGATCAAAAGGGTTAAGGCTAAGGATATAAGGGCTGAGGAGGAAAGAAAACTCACAGTTGTGAAGAAGAGGAAGGTGGAGATAAAAAATCCCAAGAGGAGAAGGCCAAGAAAGAGAGAAGAGAAGAGGGTTACCACAAACATAGATCCCATAAAGGATAAAGAAATAGAGGTGACTAACACCCCCACCAACACAATAGAAGAAGCTACACCACAAGCATGCTCAATTAGTGAAGGGGTACCTAGATATAAAAAATGTGATATTGGTACCTTGTAGAAGAAAATAGAGAGTAAAATTGAAATCCAACAAGCTCAAAAGGGTAAGGATGGTGCTAAAGAGAAGGAAGAAGTAGATAAAGGGGACAAGACTAAGGAAAAACCCCTGCTAGAGAAATAAGAAGCATCCAAGGAAAGCACCAAATAAGGTGCTAGCTTTGATAAAGAAGAGCTAGAGCAGATGGTGTTAGCCATCCAAGAGGAATAAGTTGAGTAGGGCCTATGAGAAAAGGTACAGAAGGGGTTCACAGATAAAGACTATTACATGATGAATTATATGCTCCCAATATATGCCATGACACTGATGCACTAATAACTATGTTTTTCCTTTTATAGTTATATGGATGAGCCTCAATTTGAGGTACCATAGAATGTGATCCTCAACATAGACCAATAAGAGGAAGGGTATGAATTACTTATGGTAAACCCCTATGCAATGAATCCAATAAGGTTAGCTAATGCCCTCCTCTAAATGACTTCTAAGGTAGCACGTAATAACATCATCAATGATATTCAAACCTCAATTTAGAAGAGGATCATGCTGGAGGAAGACAAAAAGAATAAGGCCATAAGATTCAAATTAAATTAACTATCCAAGCACATGGAGGAAGCCGAACCATCCCTTCTATATGGCATCAACACTTCAAATTTCTTGGAGGTCGACAAGGTGTGTACAATAGTGGATTAGATGCTCCCAAAATTGAAGGCATAAGCAAAGCCACAAGAATAAGAGGGACCTTGCGTTAGGATAAAACAAGAGCTCACTACAAAAATCAAAGAGGTAGAAGACCTCTTCATAAAGCTAGAATAAGGCACATAAATAGCCAATGCAATCTCTTACAACTTTTCTACCCAAACATTAGTCATCGATATGTGCCACAAAAAGACAAAAGGAGATACGGATCTATTGATGGAAAAGGCATACACTATGAGTAGGGCTGAGTGCACTTAGATAATAGCATAGGTATACACTTTAAGTGCCCAAATCAAGACCTAGGATCAGAACTTGGAAGAAATCTTTCATGCACTACAAACAAAGGATTAAAAGCAAGGGGAGATCCTTGATGAAGATATAGCCAAGGCAAAGGAAAGGCTGTAGTCCTTTAAAACAAAATTAGATAAAAAAGACGTGTTCACCCTTAGCACTGCCTCTATATAATTAGATAATGTTATAAAAGAAATCAATCTCGTAATTCATGGTTTTGAGGACTTCAAGGTAGAACTAAAGGAATATGCGCCTGAGTTTTGCATACCTAAGGAACTGGAAGGATAGTCTAAGGATGGACTAACATTTTTTATGGGGTAATGTTGGTCCCATAATCTATCTACGTATAATATCCATGCCAACACAGTATACATCTAGGTACAAGGAAATCACTTGTCACGATTATTATTTTGTCATATAGTGGCACCCCCTGGTAGGTAACTAACAACTCCTTTTTGAATCAATCAACATTAGGAAGTGGGTGCATGAGATAGTGACTACTCATTAAATATAATTGTAGTGGAGATGGTGGGATGTGTAACTCTAGTGCCAGCTCAATGATCAGCATGATCTATTTCCCATGATCCTAATATGCTCTAAAAAAATATGAAATGAAGGATTATAACATTGGAGTAGTGAAGTCCTGGCATATTGGTTCTAGATTCTATGTTAGCATTTTAGACCTAGAGTAGTTCAATATGGCTTTAGTTACCCCCTTTTTAATGCACAAGCTCTTCTATGATCCTTTGAGCCTTTAGTAGCTTATTTCAATCATTTTTTTAGTTTATATTGACTTATATATGTATTATTGTTGAACTCTGTTAATGATGAACACTTTAAAAATGTTTATTGGATTGAATGTTTGAGTCTATAAAATGTCATGGCACAACTAGCCTAACACAAACCCTAGTCCCTTCTCTATTGCACTTTGAGTGAGTACATAAGGTTTGCACCTTATGTAATGTGATACTAGCATAGTCGAGTGTAAAATGTTGAGCACCATAAGATTACTCAATGCCTACATCCCATTTGAACAATCCAAAATCCAACCTAGATAGCTAAGTAATTGTATGACTAGGCCCATAAATAAGACACCTACTTTTATACAACAAACCTAAAACATTTTTTTTAAATATGGTAATGCTAAAATAGGATTTTCTCTAATTTTCTTCTCCAAAAACTCAAATATTTCTTTTGTTTCTCTTGTCCATGTAAATTAATTTCCTCTCATATAATTTTTTATTGGTGTAACAAGACCACTAAAATTCTTAATAAATTTTTTGTAAAAAAGTCTGTAAACCATGGAAACTTCTTACCTCTATAATGCTCTTTGGGATAGGACACACAAAAATTATCTTTAATTTTTATTCATCCATTCTAAAACCATCTATTGAACCTACAAATCTCAAAAATGCCAAACTTTTCTACATAAACCTGCACTTATTTAAATTCACATAAAGTTTTTCTTTTATTAAAGATTATAATACCATTCTCAAATGTTGTAAGTGCTCTTCTTTGGTCTTGATGATAATTATAATATCATCAAAATAAACCACCACAAACATACCACTATATTCTCATAGAACTATGTTCATCACCCCTATAAATGCACTAGGTGCAATAGATAAATCAAATGGCATCACCATCCACTCATATAAGCCATTTATCATCTTAAATGTTTTTTTACATTAATCTCCTTCTTGAATCCAAATATGATAGTATCCAATCCTTATACCAATCTTGGTAAAATATTTTTCTCTTGAAAGAACATCCTCATATCATCTAAATGAGGTATAGGAAACCTATACTTGATTGTAATTTTATTGATTACTCTACTATCTACACACATCCTCCACCCTCCATATTTATTTAGAGGTAAAAACATTGGTATTTCACATATACTCATGCTCTCCCTTACTACACCCTTCTTCACCAATTTATTAACCTACTTTTTCAATTCTATATGTTCTATTAGACTCATGCTATAACATTCTTTATTCAATAGAGCTGATCATGGAATCAAATCAATATGATGCTAAATATCTCTCTCTGGTCGAAAACCATCTAGTAACTCATCATGTGTAACATATTCAAATTCTTTCAACACTAATTCTAATTCTATTGTTTTTTCTCTACTTTTGTGTATTCTTTCTTTACTACTAGTGCATAACATCAACCTATCATCTTCATGTCTTTGATAAATTCTTTTTCAGTCAGCATGCTTTTAGCTTTCCGTTCTTCTTTAAAATCTAACAAAACTACCTTCATACCACCTTTCTAGAAACTATATGTGTTATTTTCTCCATCATGAACTATTTTTCTATCAAATTGCCATGGTTTTTGTAATAACTTATGGCATCCATCCATTGGTATAACATCACACCATATTTCATCCTTATAAGTTTTACCTATATAAAACTTGATTAAGCAAATTTTAACTACTATAAGTTCATTCCCTTTCTTAAACCATGAAATCCTATAAGGATTAGGATGCTTTTCAAACTACAAATGTAGTTTCTTAATCATATCTTTAGAAACCATATTTTTACAACTACCACCATCTATAATTATTTTTCATATCTTACCTCCTAAATTACTCCTTGTTTGAAATATATTTTTTTATAGCCATGCATCACCACCTTCTTTATTATTCACAATTTATTTACTTTGAGAAATTATTGTTATTTTCATCATGAGATTTTATCCAATATCTATTGCTATAATTTTAGTATTTTGCTCTTCTATTTCAAATTCAACTAAATTCACTCTTGGGTAATCCTCTATCTTCCTTTTTTTATCTTAGTAGTGTGGACACTGAAATGCTCAATGGCCTTCTTATCCATATATGTAACAAATATAAGACCTACATTGATTTTAAAACCATCCTCTACCACCACCATAGCTTCGTCATCTCTAAAATCCTCTTCTTCTTTGCTGGTATTGAAACCTTTGTCTAATATTTTCTTGTCTATATGGACCATATGATGATTCTCCTCTTGTGGTAATAAACCCACCTATATTTTTATTAAATCTAGGTCATCCTCTTATTGGATGGGATTGTCCTCTTCTTTGCCTAGTAGTTGTTCTTATAAAATTTTGTCTATTTTTTTTCTTTTTTACCTTTAAAAGTAACTAATAAGATTCCTCTATGAAATTTATTCCATGAATGATTAATTCATCTTGAATATAAAAATTTAAACTATTTACATACCTTGCATCCATATAATCTTTTATCTCATCATGCTTCACACGTATGTAAATCTTTTAAAATGTAGCTATATTCTCTTGTATACTATGATAATTCTTCCTCAAATTTTGAAATCTCTTGTATAGTGTTTGTGCATAATCCATACAAAGAAATTTCTCCCTCATCTTCTTGTCCATGTTTTTCCATTATTTAATTTTCTCTTTACCTTTTTTCTTTCTTTTTTTTTCTATTGGTGATCCCACCAAATCATTGCATGACCCTTCAATTTCTTACATGTAACTTTACCTTTTTGTCTTCTCTCATTATTTTTCATTAGAAAAAATTCTCCATGTTATTCATCCAATCTATCAACTCCTTTGGTTGTAAACATCCTTCATAATATAGAACGTCAACCTTGATTCCTTTGTTCCTTCCTTATAAAGCTTTAACCATCCTCTCTTACATTCATGGCATTTACTTTTGTTTCTCCTCTTTCAAAATTTCTTATTTACATGATTTGTGTAATCTTCTACATTATATTATAGTCTTTTGTCTTTGATTCATAATGATCTCAATTAATTGTTTGACTTGCGTCTACATCTCTTTCATAGGACGATTCATTTAAGTTATTCTTCTTCATCCTCTCACCATATTTAACAAGTCCAAGATTTGAACCTATTTTGATACCAATTAATAAACCAAAATACTATTAAGACAATAAAATTACCAATAGGCAAAGATTTTAAACAATAATTAGTATTAATTCATATTGAATGATTCAAATAATTAAAAAACATGTATATACTCCTCAACTTAGAATTGGAGTTGATACTCAAAATTTGGAACTCTAATAATAAATAAAACTTGACTTACTATTTTTAATAGATTTTATTTTTAGTACATTTTTAAGCAATCATGTGTAATTATATCAATATCTAAAAATAAATTAAACACCAAAATTAACCTATCAAATAAATCTCAATCAAGGATCAATACTGGTTACAAAAATGGATGGTTTCTAAATTTAATAAAAAACCCAAAAATAAAATTAAACTGCAATTTTAGACCCTTAGATGGCAACATATGGCCTCCAAAAAATATCAAAAACATCACATAACTAGAAAGGTAAGTTATGGATGCGTTGAACATTTTGATCTGGTCATTTTGGTGTGAAGATGGGCTCAAATGAAGCTACTAATCAAAAGTTATGGCATCCAAAAGTTTGGCCTCTTTTTATGCATCATTAGTGCACAAGTCATAATTATACGTCAGGCAACATTATAATATTTTTTGCATTATTTCAAGCCTATAGTATAATATGCATCATGTATATTTTTAAGAATTTCATTATTTTCATCATGAATTTTAGATGTTTTTAATCCTAGTGTGTCTATTGTAGGTCTCATATTAATACATTTTAGATCAATAAAATAAAAAATTGACATTTTTTATAGTCAAAATCTAATTTATCTACTAGTCTTCTCGAATGGCAGTCAAAATTTTTGTTATGCATTAGTTTCAAAATGTTTTCATTAACTTCAATTAAGTACTTGCCTTTTCTACACAATACTTGGAGGTGTTTTGAATAATGGAATTTGTTGAGAGGGTGTTTTAAAATCATTATGTTCACTACTAGTTTACTTAGTGTTATCTTCATTATTTAGTTGTGAGATGGAATTTTCATCATTGTTATTTTCATTATTATGTGTTTCCATGAAATTATCTTCATTGATAGGGATAAATAATCCACATAGATTCATCATCAGTAATATCATAAAATTTATACTTTTAATGTGGAATTGTAACATAATTTGGACTTCTAGCTAAATATTCATCATTATTTAATTCATTATTGTCAATTTTGTCATTATCTACAACATTTGGCTCATTACGAATGTTTATACCTTGTTTTGAGATAAATTCTTGCATTCATAACTTTTGTTTTAGTCTCAATATTTTAATTGCTCTAGTGTTTTTTGGTTTAACTTTTCCCTCTTCTTTGAATGAGCTCCTTCACCCATGAATAAATAAAGAATAATTTGATTCCTTTTGATGGTGTGGACTCAAAGAATAATTTGATTCTTTATGATTGTTAGTGACCCAAATAAAAATTTCATTCCTCTTACCTTCAATGTGGAATACACATAATGATGTAGATAATTCTTGTGGGGTCATAAGTCTCGAAATAACCTAAAAATAAATGTTGGACAAAAACTTGTTGTCTATTGATATGATAATGAATACAATTTACATATAATATGTTTATGTGACCATATATGATATTCTTATGATATATGATTATATTGTTATGTGATGAAATCCAAACTATGTAATATTATTGTGACAAACAATATTATACAATTACCTTCATATTTGCATTTGTGATACAACTCTAAAGTCAATTTACCTATTTATTTCATCATATATAATCAATTGATCCATAATTTAGGTTCACATGGCTCAATTTGGCCCAAATCACATGTTTAATTAGACTAGTTGAATAATTAGATTAATTTATGAGTAATTTAGGCCCAAGTAATGTCTCTAATTACATCGATGGACTAATTGGATTAATTCATGAACTAATTTAACCCCAAATCATGCCATGTTCTTGTCTAGTTAGGTTGAAGGGGATGGAATTCAATCCAATTTACTTCTTGATTGAATTGGTGGACATTATGCTTTTATTTTTATG
>JARHVA010007013.1:130000-152500 GCA_037957365.1 Torreya grandis
AATTCATCCTTTATCAACTCTTGTTGCTCTGTGGAAGAATTTTGTGTCGCGTGTCTTAGTTGTGATCCTTATTTCATTTCATTTCGCCTTTTTTTTTAACACGAAGATCCATTAGTTTTATTAATTCCACTTTTAGTTGTCCTTTGTTTTATTATTTTAGTAGAAGGTATATAGATTTTCAGTTTAGCATTAGTGTGTTTTCATTAATTAATTATGGTGTGACATTTTTTAAATGTATTGTTTGACATATAGTTTAGTTGAAAAATAATTTATTTTAAATGAATTTTATTTTATAATTTATTAATTAAAAAACTGATTTTTAATTATAAAAAAAAAAAAATCAAAATTATTTATAATTAAATTTAATCAAAACTTCATCATTATTTATTTATTTTAATTATAACAAACTAAAATTAATTGTAATACTGAATGTGGATCAAATTAATTATAACAACTTAATATAGTTTCAAACTTAGTCTTCATTATTTATTATAGCCTAATATTATATGACCTATATTTCAATATTCTCTTTTTACATTTAATTCACATTACAATGTATTATATAAAAAGTAGTCTTATTTTTTACTATTAATTTTTAGTTAAACTTAAGTTTATTGATGAACACTTTCACACTTTAATTAAGTTCATTTCATTATATTATTCAGAAGGTATAAATAATACTTTACAATATATTATTAAATTCAAAGTAAAACTTTATAATATAATAATATTATCTTTCATGAATCTATAAAAATATGTCAACTTCATATATTTTGATATTTTATGTTTTCATTTCTTTAGTTTGTTACCATATATATATATATATATATATATATATATATAGATATATATGAATCTCACATATTTTGATATTTTATGATTTTATTTTTTTGGTTTGTTACGAATGAATATTAAAAAAAAAAATGATAAAAGCATATAATTAAATAGTAATAAAAATATGTCAGCCTCATAAATTTTGGCATTTTAGGATCTCATTTTTTTTAGTTTGTTAAGAGATATTACTAACAAAACATATATAAAAATATGTCTACCTCATACATTTTGGCATTTTATGACCTCATTTTTTTGGTTTGTGATGAACTAATACTAACCAAAAATATATATGATAAAAGCATATAATTAAATAGTGACATTTTAGAAGAGATTTTTTTTTGAAAAATTTATTTATTTATGTAGGTGAAGAGCTTTCTTTTATTTTATTTTTAGATATTTAACTTTTATAATATATGTTTTGACTGAATTTTACGTGATTTTTGGATAACCATTATAATTGACTTGGAACATAATTGAGTCTCCAGTTTGTATATTATTTTTGAGAAGTATTGTTGATCGTAATGATAAATACTTTCTTGTTTACTGGATTTCTTTTAACCAGTAAAAGATGATCTCTTACACTGTTTAATTTTCATATTATCTAATTTAATATAAAAAATATTTAGTATATCTTATTATATTTATATATATATATATATATATAAATAACATTATTTCCATTTCTAAAATAAATTCTTTCTATAATTTATTATATAATAATATACAGGGAAACCAAAATTTATTAAAGATCACTTTCATACTTAAATTAAAGCTCACTTTATTATATTATTTTTATTTAAAAAAAAACAAAAAAAAACAAATAATACTTCACAATATACTCTAAAATTCAAAATAGAACTTTGCAATATGTCGACGTTTTATTTATTTCTCAACCTTAAAAAAACTAACAACCGAAACGATAAAGAGGGTATTTAATACCTTAAAAGCTGCTATGTTTGTATTGGTTGAACAGTTCTCTCTTTTTATCTTATTTAATACCTACCTTTCATCATTCACGTTTTGACTGAATTTGATGCGATTTTGGGTAATTGCTGCACTTGAATTAGAACATCATAAGTTTTTTTAACATTTAAAAATAACTCTTCTTGCATTGACAAATAAATAAAAACATTTCTACTTTAGCTGGGGTTTGGCCTTTGAAAGTTATCATAGATAATATTTAGCAAGTGCCGTTTCTTGCAATGATGTAGAGGAACGCTACTGATATAGCGCAGGATTTGGCTGAGCTTGAACGGAAGCTGGGTTACATGGTATTTGATCTGTATCACTTTTTTAAAAGATTTATAACTCTTGGTTTCCAAAATTGTCATCTGACTGAGCTAAATGGTGCCCAAGAGGAATCTGCCTCTGTTGCTGTGCATATTTATTGTGCACTGATAAGCTGTGATCTGTGTATTTTGATGGAATGAAAAGAGGCCTCCTCATAAATTCCTCGTGATTTAAACTTGGATTGCTTTTAATGGACGGTACACCTAGCTGGTATTGTTGCTTAAGTTGGGTATTATGATAAAACTCAGGCGTGATAGAAAATAAAAACATATGAAAACATACAGATTAAAATTCAGATTGCTACAGCGATTCTGGAAACAAGATTTTTAATAATCTTCTTTATTTTTTGATCTCTTGATCTTTTTCTTGATCTTATTCAAATTACAATATTGCCCCATGGGTCTCTTAAATAGAATTGAAAGCAAACAATAATTAGAAAAACAAACTCAAGACTAATTTTAGTCTTTACATGCAAACTTCAACTCTAACAGTTTAACTAATTGTTTGTTAACTAACTGATAGTTAACTGTTGCATGCATGAGGAGTGGAGAAATTAACTCCAGTCTCCAACACTCCCCCTTAATTTCTACCAAAAACTATTTCGGCATTTACAATAACTAAATGATTTACTATTCTTACCACAGCTATGTTGCTAGTAGCTGCTATTGATGGCATACATCTCTTCACTCATTCTGTCTACCAGCGTCAGTTATGATGCTTTTCTTTTTGCAGAATACACTACCTCTCATGCGGAATACACCGGCTTGCGAAATACATCGCCTTATATGTGGAATACACCACCTTGTCTTCATACAAAACAAATACAATTGCTCAATGAGCGTTCACTCAGCGTTTAAGATTGAGGAGTAGCCTGTTGAAAGGCTATCAACGGACATGCTTATGTCCAACATTGCAAGCTTTCTGCTTGCTTAGCTTTCTTTCACCTAACGCTTAACTGCTGAGGTTTCCTCTCAGGACTCTGCTGGGTTCTTTCCACGTTGGTCTAGATTTGCCAACAATCGACCTAATCTTCAGACACTTTGACAGCTTCACTCGTTGTTCAACAAACACTCTTTCATAGCTTCACTCGCTGTGTAACACACACACTTTCACAGCTTCACTCGTTGTGTAACTCAAACACTTTCACAGCTTCACTCGCTGTGTAACTCAAGCTCTGCGGAGCTCGTCTTTTCAAACATAACATTACATATATAAAAAATAACATTAAAAATAGAAAAATAAAAATAGAAATACAATCTTTTGTGTAATACACCTCTAGCTTGGGTGCTCTTCTTTTTTTGCTATATTTTTTTGGTTTCATTGCTTTGTGCCTCCTTGGCCTTGTCCAACAGGGCTCGAAACGGTGCCAGTCAAACATCTTCACAAGAAATTGCGATTACTTCGCTTTTCCTTTCACGACTCTTTCTAACCTATGCTTCACTCTTGCGCTCCTCCTTTCTTGATGGTCACCTCTCTGTTGGCTCATTGCCTATGGCTATTTCACAGTACCGCTGCGTCCTTTAATTTGAAACGCTTCCTTCTTAACCTGCATTTTAAATTTTGCACTTTTCCTAACTAAACTATGCGATCTCTTTGCTGGCTGTGGACTGTTGATTGCGCCTTCAACAAACCGGCACTTCTTTCTTGAACAGTTGTGTGTTTCCTAACTGGTCTTCTTCTTGGCGCTTAGGGAATCTTGTTTATCTTCTGTTGCTGCGATCCGTACTTATGCTGGCTCTGCTGCATTTTTCTTCCTTCACACGTTGACTTCTTCCTTCACTGCTGCTGCGCTTCAGACGTACAACCTGTCGGCGCTTCTCTGTCTTCACGATTAGCTACTGTGGCGCGTTGACTGCTGCGCGCCCTCCACCTTCTGCCATCTGCGTCTTTCAAACCTGTGCTTTCTTTTAGCACCAAACTATTGCGATCTCTCCTTTGGCAGTGCTTTACCAGAAAGGCAAGGACGGCTCCTTCAGTTCTGCTGCGTCGATCTAGATGAAGACAAATACTCTTCTCTTCCAAGGTTCACCGCTTCTCACAGACTTGTCTGGCTCTGATACCAATTGATAAAAAATAAAAACATATAAAAACATACAAATTAAAATTCAAATTGCTACAGCTATTCTGGTAACAAGCTTTTTAATAATCTTCTTGATCTTATGATCTCTTGATCTTGTTCAAATTACAATACTGCCCCATGGGTCTCTTAAATAGAATTGAAAGCAAACGATAATTAGAAAAACAAACTCAAGACTAATTTTAGTCTTTACATGCAAACTTCAACTCTAACAGTTTAACTAACTGTTTGTTAACTAACTGATAGTTAATTGCTGCATGCATGAGGAGTGAAGAAATTAACTCCAGTCTCCAACAAGGCGATTGTGACAAATATGATGTGGAACAACCGCGTTGGAACAAGTCAAAAAAAACTGCGCTGTGTGGAATTGCACCACGGCATTCCATCACCACAGGGATTTCCAGCATCGTTGTAAATGGGGAATCCCCAACACTTCTTGCAATGTTCCCTTTTTCGTCAATTGAGTTGAGTCTGACATTAGTATTGATATTCTTATCATGATCGGTGAGGCAAGCTCTTTCTGGGAAGTTCAGTTTGGCTTTTGCTCCTCTAAATGTTAAAGCAGCGTCGTCGTAGGCTTTGGCTGCGTCTTCAGTTGTCTCGAATGTTCCCAACCATATTCGAGCTGCTTTCTTTGGGTCACGAATCTCTGCCGCCCATTTACCCCATGGTCTCTGCCTTAATTCCTCTTTCGCTGTTGCTGCTGCTGGGAATTGATGTTTTGTTTGACAAATAGAAGAAACTCGCCATCATTCCTCTTCAATCTCTCCTTCTCTGAATGATTTCTCATCTGCTTTTGCTTAATACACTTTTCTTCTGGGTGCCATTTAACGACCAAAAATATAAGAACAACATATTCACTTACAAGTTTTAATTAAAATGAAAGATCTTCGTAACAATCGGTTCTACTGATTGGAGTTATTCAATCACCTAACTAGATCCCTATTTTTATAGAACAATCAAATGAACGAATCAGTATAGTGTACACAAGGGGCTACAGAGACTGTCGGAGGTTCTAAGGTCATTCGAATAAATAGAAGTCAATTTCAATTGAAGTATTATCATAGAAAATAGAGAAGAATATAGAATTTTCGATCCCATAGCGAAACCATCATTTCAGTAGAGCAGCGATATGCAATGAAGTGGCTGTAGTACAAGGTGAAGTCGCAACTGCGGAAGTAATACATGTGTAAGCAACAACTCCATAGAGAAACAGTATTTTATACCTATTCTAAGCAGTGGTTTCACAGGAATGAGGGAAGAAGGAAGGGAGTGAGGTCTTCCTTTTCATTGGAATGTTGGATTTTTATCTCGATATTAGCATGATCTAAACATACAAATATATCGTTAATGGTCATTGTAAATCTTCCAAGTAATTATTTCGCAATCTTTTTCTTTCTAGAGTGTCTTAGGAATTTGTGCAGCAAGAATTGTACTGTGAGAAAGATTCAAAGCATGTGCAGGCATTGGCTAATGTTTTATTGAAGTGATCTCCAATTATACCTGGTAAAATAAGCATGCACATAATAGTATAAGATAAAGTGGAAAGAGGAAGAAAAACCCCTCACATAGGCTTTTCTCAGGTAAAAAATTTATGTTTGTATTTGTTTATAGTATTTATTGTTCCTTTTACACACAACTTTCATTCATTCAGTTTTAAGAGAATATTAAACTCAAACTGGATATAAAAATATTTTTGTATAATTAATTCATAAGAAGAATCCGTGAAAATCGATCACTTTGTATTGACAATGTTTTACAAATCAACTGGATAGATTAATTACTAGAATATCCATATTTTTATTGGTATCATTGGGTTTTTTTTAACGGCCTGTGTAGCTTTTATAGTTGGTTGTTCATTTTTGAAAATTTGCATTCATTGCCATAGAAACCCTAAGGTTAGTGTAAAATAGGTTTTAGTTCTTCTCCAGGAAGAGATATCTAGCGGAAGGGGAAAAGATGACGGAGAAGCATGGCTAGGGAAACGGAAGTTTTAAGCATGGTTATTGTGCTAAAAGTATGTTTCATGGAGAACACGTATTTATATAGGATCTTAAATTAGATGATTCTAATGAATATATAGTCGTATATGGATTGATGATCTATTGAATGAATAAAATGATAATTAAAAATATTATATTGATTAATCACCTAAAAAAAATAGGTCAATTTTTCAAAGGTCATAATTTTTGATTTGTAGTTTTGTTTGACCTTTTCCATGTGTCAAAATGATTGTTTCAAAAAGTTTGATGTTGTTTTAAGTTGTCATATCTACTTAGATCTACTTAGAGTTGATTTTGATATTTTTTAAAGGCCATACGTGATCAACTAAGTGTCTGAAATTAACGTTCAATAATTTTTTCGAGAAATTTCTATTTTTAAAATTTTTATATTTTTATAACCAGATGTCAACTTCAGATGAATTTCATCCCATAAGTTGCGCACACTTACATGCAAAACTTACTATAAATAGCAGCTGCTAAAAATTAATTTTTTAAAATTTTAATTTTTTTCAAATTTTTACATGTCAACAATAAATTCCGAATTAATATTTATTTAAATATAATTTAAATTTATAATTATTTGAAATCAATCAATACAAATTAATACAAATTATTATTTTAAATCAAAAACCATTATAATTGTTGAAATCTTAATAGAGATTACAACAACCAAAATATTATAAATCCATGTTTTTCTAAAATAGTTTCATTGTTCATTAAATATTAAATATGTGTGAACAACATTTTTTCCTTTCTTTTCATAATTATGCAATATAACTCAACTTGAAAGTGATTTTTTTAAAGAGACATGATGAAGAATACAATTTTGTTACATATTTAAAACAGATGTTTCACAAAGCAAATAAATAAATAAATACAATTTTTAAACTCATTTAAAAATAAAGTCTCTCCAATATGAATAATTTTACAAAGGGAGGATTTTCTTCTTATAAAGAGAGGATTTATAAATAGAGGATTTAAATTAATATGAAACATCATTTTTTACAAATTTATGGTCATTTTGGTGTGAGAAAGATTATTTTAAATCAATAAAGATATGAGTATTAGTCATTCGTTCAAGTTCAAGTTGAAGTTGGAATTTTTTCAAGGATATTAAATATGTAGAAAAAAAAGTTCTATTAATATGCATTTGGATTTACATAAATCATTTTTGATTTATTGTAAACCATGAGAGTGTATTTCTATATATTTTATATGAAGATTTTATCTATTAAAAAAGGACATTATTATAGTTTTTTTATTTTAGATAAAACAAAATATATGTTTTTATAAATATATAAAACGTCCATAGTTTATATATTAAAAAAAATTATTTTTGGAAGATACGGTGTCATATTTAGATGATCGACGTGTTTTGGATCAACCCATATGATCCATCATCAATTATCTTTCTTGATAATAGATCACAGGGATTGATCTGAAATAGATCAATCATCTAAATGTAACATCGCGAAATAATTTTTGTTATATATTTTCATTCAATACAATAAAAACATTTTCAAGTAATAATGTTTCCAAACTATTTTTTCTAATGTTTACATTCTTTTTCATATTCCAAATTATATTATTTTAGTTAAAATTCAAATTCTTGAAAATAACTTTTAAAACATAGAAGGAAAAATAAAAATAACTAACCAACATATTGTAAATCAATATTTTTTATTTGTCAAATTTAAAAAAAAAATTAATTAGAATGATCTTTTCTAAGAAGATCCATTGATGTTATCCTTACCGAATGAATATAGCTTTACTAATACTCAAAGTTTTTGAACCAATCCTTTTATTGACATAGCTTGTAAGACATGTTGCGTGAGATTACCAAAACCTTGACTTTCGCCTTATGCAAGGATAGAGAGTTCTCGATATACTTGTGGAAGAATTTTTATTAATCTTGTAGATGAAACTATTTATCTTTATATTGTCTTAATAAGAATGAAATATTTTATAATAATTAATACATTAAATAGAGGTATAAGACTAATAAGAATGAAATATTTTATAATAATTAATACATTAAACAGAGGTATAAGAAGTAAGTGAAAACAATAAGTTTTTGTCATTCTATTATGATAAATTGAAGAAAATAACGGACACAGTTCATTGTGATAAATTGAATGGAGGAGTTGACGATGGAAATGCTGAGGGTTGCCAAGGGCTATATGGGGTTTAAGGAATTGTTTCAAGGAACAATATTTTAACATTTCATTGGTTGAAGAATGTGAATATTAATATGTGCTTGCAATCTAAACTCTCTTTTTCGTTTTAGATTAATTGAGCTCATCGTCTAGAAAGTTTACTCTCTTTTCTTTTCTTTTTTTTTTTTTTTGAGATAACTAATACATCTGTCGAAGATATCTAATAATTTTATTTTGTGCCATGTAAATATTTTTCTAGGCCTCAGCCCTACCACCGCACCCCAACCCATGGCCTTGCCATGCAAAGTTTTCAACTTTCATTTAAGCTTGCTGCTAAACTAATAGGCACCTATGGCTGTCAACTAATTAGAATTACTTCAAAATACACCCTATAGTATTCAGTTTTAAGTATATTGAATTAATTTGCAATATAAAACTCTTATAGAGATTTTTTAATTGAAACATCCCATCAAGGAATGGTTAGAAAGCGAAAGAACCCAATCTACATGCAACCACAAAACTAACAAGGGTTATGGCTATTGGATTGTATATTCACCTTGAGGAGATCCACGAGTAATTTCTGTCTTGACGTATTTGGGTTTTGTGACTGTCGTCATATCCTGCTGATCATGCATCTGTCTCTTCTGTCCCGTGAGAGAATGAACTGGATAGGTTTCCATGGGATGAATAACTTCTCCAGCAACAACACGCGACAGATCAGAAATTACCATTTGTGAAGCGATCCACATGGAGGAGCAGAACAGGGTCTTATTAACATTAAAATCTAGGCTTCAGAATGACAAACAAACGCGCAGTCGACATAATATAATACATTATAAAGTTGACATTTTTATATATATATATATATATATATATATATATATATATATATATATATATAACATTGGCATTGACGCCGGTCAGGCCACGGCGACGACTTGAAAGACTTTGGCACACATCTCCAAGTCTGGGTATGGTTTAAATGCTCCTTTAATAATTGACTGTGAGGCATCATGAAAAACCCTTAATAGAACTAGATTTAACCCTAGTTGTCTTTCAAAATGGCAAAATTGCACCTCTTTTTCAAATGCTATACATTATATTAATAATTTTTTCTTGATGTTCCGCTGTCCTTACTTTACCAATCGAACTTTCCATAGCCAGTAACTTCACTTGGCACCTTCTTTTGCAAAGAAACTTTAAAAATACTCGAAGCCGAAAAAAAAAACGTTGGAGTCGGCGTTTTTGCTATTAATTCGGTGATAAGTCTTGAGTTTCTACTACTGTTTTAGGCTTTCAAACCAAAAATTATATCAATAATATGTTATAAAAAATACATAGAAAAATACATACCAATACCACAATTCATATCAATATACAAAATACTCCCTTTGTCAAATAATATAAAAAATACATACCAATACCACAATTCATACCAATATACAAAAATACTCTTTTTGTCAAATAATATAAAAAATACATACAAAAATACATACCAATACCACAATTCATATCAATATACAAAAATAATCCCTTTGTCAAATGTATTTTTGTAGAGATACGTTCATACCAATATACAAAAATACTCCCTTTGTACACTACCAATACCACAATTCATACCAATATTATTTAGGGTGGATGGGACTACTTCAAAACCCTATTTTATCAAGCTTTTAGCAAAATCACTCATATTTCTATCTCCCTTTCCCCAAACCATATGAAGAGAGGGGGTCAAATACATAAAACATTATTAATCATTGAAATCACTCCTTTATCATTTGTCATTATCCCTCATCCCCATCTCATAGACCCTCATTATCACTTATCAAACTTAATCACTCTATTATCGTCTCTCATCATCCCTTATCATCCCTAATGACTCATGTATTGACTTCACCATCTATAATCATTCGTAGTCATTCTATTATCATCTCTAATCACTCCCTTATCATCCTAAATTATCCCTAATCATGACCTAAATAACCCTAATTATCCCTAGTCACACCCTCATCATCCCTAATCACTCCCTTATTTTCCTTCATTGCCCCTTATCATCCCTAATCACTCCATCATTGACTTTTATCACCCCTCATCATCCTAAATCACTTCCTCATCTGACCTCATCATCCTTTATCATCCTCATTCGCTCCCTCATTTGACCTCATTATCCCTCATCATCCTTAATCACTCTCTCATTATCCCTAATCATCCCTTACCATCCCTAGTCACTCACTTATGAACCCTCATTATCCCCTATTATCCCTAATCACTCCATTATCCACACTCATCATCCCTCATCATATCTCCTCATCCTTAATCACTCCCTCATCAACCTTAATTTTACATAATCATCTCTACTCAATCCCTTATTATCTTCATTATCCTCCACCATTCGTAATCATCCTTAATTAACCATAATCACTCCCTCATTAATTTTTATTATCCCTAATCACACCTTCATCAACCCCCATCATTTATAATCACCCCTAATCACTCCCTTATCATCCCTCATCATCATTAATCACTCCTTCATTGACCCTCAAAATCCCTCATCATCCATAATAACTCCATTAATCATCCCTTATCATCCTTCATCATCCATAATCAATTCCTCACTCTTCCTCATCATACTTAGTCAGATTGTCATCATTTGTCATTACCCCTCATCATACCTAATCACTCCCTCTTCATCCCTCTTTATCCCTAACCACTCCCTATTCATCCCTCCTTATCCCTAATCACTCCCTCATCTTGAGTATCATGAAATCATCTTAGGTTATTTTAGGACTCACCCATACAACATTAGGTACTAATGAATTGTCTCTACCATTCATGGTTCTCCTATAATGTGCAATGAAATTTTACTTCATTTTTCCACTTAGGGATGAGAAGCTTCTATTTAGGGATGCCTCTCATCGCCTATTAATTTAGACCCTAGGGCTAAAAAATAATAAAAGGTATTTATTTTAGCATGTATATGCCCATATAGATAATTGAATGAATATGGATTTTTGATTTGGATAGAGAGTCAAAAGATACACTACCAACTGACCATATTTTAGTCCCTTAAGAGATAGTTTACTATGAGATAAAATATGCCATCATGTCTCACTTGTCCTGAGTGGTATGTAATCGTCTAGGGGTATTCATAAGACTCTCTTTTACAACTATATCATGTTTTGAATTATCTCTTCCACTCATGGATCTCTAAAAATGTGTGCTAGAATTTCACTCTATTTACTCATTCATGGAAGAGAAATTTCTTTTTAGGGATTTATTTGGCCACATAAAATATTAGACCCTGAGGCCCAACAAAGAGCAAAGGGTTCCTATTATAGAATTTATGTGCCCATATGGATGCATTGGATAAATGGTTCATCAATTATGACAATGAGTCAAAATCTAAAGTACCTAATGATTCACTTTTAGTCTATTAAGATACATTTATATGTGAGAGAAAATGTGTCACCATGTTTCTCTTATCCTAAGTGGGAGATAATCCTATGGGGGTGATTATAGGATTAGAAAATGGATACAAAACATCAATGAAAAATAAACCAAAAAAACTTAAATATAATGGTCAAACAACCTTATTCCCTCCAAAGGCTTCCTCCTTGTTGTCCATCATTCTATTCACAATGATTTCCATATTTTACCACACTTATAACTTTGGGTCAATATAAACCTCCCTTTCCATAAGCTTGGCCTTCTTATTCAATCTACTAGGGCCTTCATCATCTTGTTTCATTTTTATTAGTTTCCTAAGACCATCCATACTAGTAATACAATTATGCATCACCACTTTTTTGAAATATACTAAAATAACTTGGTTTTGTTTACGTATTTCATTCTCTTTTTGTATGTTATTCATTTCGTTATTAAATATTTTCATGTTGATAATAACATCTTTCAGTTCATCTTTAATACAAAGGAGACCTCACTCCCACTTTAGGTTCATAATTGATTCTTTCATCTAATTATGGTTCTTCATGAACCATCTTATAAATTCCTTGTGTAGTTATATCTCTTCAACCATCTAAATTCCCTTGTAATATGTGAAAATTTCAAGTTGTCTTTAGTTTCATTGGGTTAATGCAATGTTTTCCATTTTCAAAATAAGTATACATGTGTTATTTTGGACTTTTTAACACTCTATTATTAACCCTGTCATGGTGTTGGAACTAGGGATTGACAATTCCTTATTCATTAAAAATAATTTGATGTAGATATTTGAAGTTTTTTATGATTTACTAATTCAGATATATAATAATCACATATAACTAATGTGTTGATCTAGATTGCATATATTGTGTATATTATGTATTATTTATTATTTAGTTAAAGTATTCTCAAAGTGGGACACAATTGAGGATTGATAACTATATAGGATCGAATGCATGAAGTTAAAAATATATGGAGTAGTGAAATCATAAACACATGAGAGGAAGAAACTTCACAATGTGCAAAATCATTCCAAAACAATAACATTCAAGGTTAATTCTATATTGATTATCCAAATATCTTTAGGAAAGATACATATAAAGGTGAAAGATAAACATATCATCACATACTCATGAATGTGGCATTATCTTCCTTAATGACCTTTATTAAACTCTCAAGTGACACCTAAACAATCTAACTAGACCATGAAAGTAAAACCATATAGTGATAAAATGCCTATACTAATAACCCCCTTAAGTCTAGCTTAGGTGGGTATTGTAACAATTAGGTCCTTACAGCAAGGTTTGATGAGGTACCTAAGTACATAGAAATATATCATAAAATAGACAAAAGGAGAAAACATGTGAGAGAAACTCCCCACCCAATAAAGAGAAATGTTGGATAAAAAGCCCCACTAGAAACTACAACTACATATATCCACCACATATCCTAAAAAATATGGTGAATGTGTGCCTCCACAACTAAGAGAGAGAATGTAAGAAAAAAATGTCACATGGAGAATGGTGTAGTAGGTCCCTCTACAACAAATTATGTATCTTACTTTTGGAATAAGGAAACATCGAGCTATAAAACTACTAAATTCCCACTCAAGTGGAAAGAAGGTAGGAATTAACATGTAAATCTTTAGAAAATGCTCAAATGTCTCTAAGATCATGTTTAAATGTGACAAAATATGATTAGGAATCCTAGACCTAAATTTAGAATATGCAAATGAGGAAGCATAAAATGAAGGAGAGAGATCAGGAGGTTTTAAATGGACCCTCATTACATCCAGAGAAGATGTAAATCCAACATGGTTGTCATCAAAGAGAAGATAAATACCCTGAATGATGTGATGTATATTTTAAATGTGGAAATCTACAAACAAAGAATATATGTATGGTATAATAGTGTCCCCATAAGGTGAAACCATAAGACATATATAATCCTAATGCAAAGATCCATTAGAATGTCTCAAAGGATTAACTTTGAACTCTCTAGTAGTAAAAAAAGAAGTTGGAATAGCATGTATGTCATGTGACTACACTACACATCCCATAAAATTCCCTTCTATTATGAACAAATCTTTGATGGATTTTGAAGAAAAATTCTT
The DNA here is from genome assembly GCA_037957365.1 of Torreya grandis. NCBI lineage: Eukaryota > Viridiplantae > Streptophyta > Pinopsida > Cupressales > Taxaceae > Torreya > Torreya grandis. The sequence continues at coordinate 143,915 of JARHVA010007013.1, forward strand.
GTATAAGAATGAATGTGGATTATGTAATAGAAAAAATAATGATTAGAAAAAATTCATCCTGTAGTGGTGGCTTGACAAAAGGAAGACCACTATCCATCAATAATGTGCCATCACAATACGAGGAGGAATAATTAAATAAATCTTAGCATGATATCTTATAATAGTCTAAAGAGTGTTACAAACAGTAGAGGGACACTCTATGTGTTCCACATGGTGGTGTAAATCCCATGAAACATGCATTAATAAGTAACAATATACACAGTCACAAGAGTTAGCCAAGACCTTATATTGATAAGGGTCAGTGGGAATAGGAATCTATCCATATAGAAATAGAATAAGGTCTTATTCCATGAGAAATCATTCTATGTACATACACCATGAAGCATAGTTTGTCTTTCCAAGAAGAACCATTGGTGTAGAATCAACTTTCTATACCCTAACATACATAACCCATTTTAATATTTTTAAAAATAGGGTTTGATTATTGAAAAAAAAAAATTGGGGATCTATGATCCTACATATCTATGACTACGGTATCATGCATTTATTATTTAGAGACATTTCAATAAAATCTAGATAGAGCTTCCCATGCCCCATCTATTATCCCTATAAAAAACAATCATTAATATGGAGATAACTTAATGTTTGAATATATTCTTGGCTAAGACACACCAAGGAAAGAAATCATTTCATGAGAAGTGGTTGGCCAAAAACTCCCCCAAATCCCCATTCAAATAACTACCAAACTGCTATCAGCTGTGATCACATCACTTCCAATGACCTCTCTACCTTATACATATTTACAGCTTGCCTTAAAGAGAAGAAACACAAGCACTTATAATTAATCAATGGGTAAGGGAGATGCAAAATACTAGAGATGAAAGGCAAAATATCATTTTAATATAGATTCTCATAGTATCCACATAGTTTTGTAAAGAATGTGGTACTATACAGGTAGTAAGGAAGAGAAAGATAGTAAACACAAGAACAAAAGGAGAGGTATAATTTGAACAAAAATAAAACTTATTCTCTTTATAAAAAAGGCATAAAAAAATTCCCAATGATCCTATGGAATACATTGCAGATTAAAACACTTTTCTAGAGTCCACTCGGGAAGTGATGAAATATATGCACTAAAGTGCAAATAGATGTAGATTATATAGGCTCTTCATGAGGGGATTGCTAATGTAGAGAGTGCAAATACAAAGTTATAAAATATTTTGTTCAATATTAGAGTGTCCATGGTATGCAGTCAGGGCCATAAAATATATATTACCAGATTTTATAATAAAATGCAGAATAAATAAATAATATCAAATTTCTAAGTTTAGTATTCCAAGATTTGTCCTTTTGATCAGCTCAATTTAATAACAAACATGGATTCTTCTTGGTGTTGAAACTATATTATTGTCAAAGGGATGCCTCCATAGATTATCATAAACAAATTAAAAAGTTGTTGAGTCTTTTTATTAGTCATGAAAGTTAATCACTACAAATTTTGGGAGATATGAAAGTAACTAGGGAGATCAACGAAGTAGGGGAGATGGTTAAAAAACCAAATATTGAGAAGCTTTTCCACTCAAATTTTGACGATTTTGGACAAGAAATAAAAGGTACTATGTATAAAACCAATGAATATGTATTACAGTGGTTAGTTTTACAAAATAAAGAGTAAGAAGCGCTGACGCTTTAATAGTCAAGTTCAAGATTTTAGAGGCAAAACAAGAAAGATTAATGGTTGAGGTAGTCAAGATTATGAATCATTAGTTACTAAATTTTGAAATCATAGACAAAAAATTTGTTGCAACTTATACACTAGGGGAAGTGATAAAGTCTAAATAAGCAACTTTTGGGTCTACAACATGCACACAACTAGTTATTGGTGACCCTGGCTTCACAAAACTCTTATTTCTTGCCATAGTTGTAACTACACTATCTTCATCAACTAATATAGTTAATGGTGTTGCATCAGTACTCTAATTTTAAAATGATTATGTATCTTCATGGTTATTACCAAGGTGGGACCTTAGTTTCAAATCTATGTATTATACATGTATATTTTCCATTTAGTTGGGAAATCTATTCTGATTATTATAATTATACATGCATCTATTCATGATTTTGAATGAAAGGTTCTATTTTTATACTTTTACTTTTAGGAAAATATTCAAGAGATGAGGCCTTCCCCATCAAAATATTATAAATACAAGTAAGCTTTTGGTCTCAAAGGGAGGATAATTTTGGATACTCGGATTAATAATAAATTCAAGGAAGTTCTTCTTGTCTTCATCTTTATGTGCAAATATTCAATATTCTCCAATTCTATGTAATATTTGAGACATTCCATCATTATATTATATTAGTGTTTTAAATTTGTATCAGTTATTTATTTAAAATATAGTCTTTCATTTTAGCTTTAGCTATTTTGAATCTATTTTGCATGCTTATCATAATACTCTTGTAGATGTGCAACAATAATCTAGAAATTATGCAACCTTTGATTTATGCATATTTAAGTATATTGTGTTATGATTCTTTTGAATATTCATTGCTTTTGATTGTTTATGTGCTACAATAGATTGAAATAAGTATTGGTCTAGATTCCTTATCCTATTTAAGTTTGAATACTAGTTTTGAAAGGCTTTATCCCTAAAATTTTCACAAACTTTCGTTATTTGCCTTACTCTTCTCTCTTTTTGAAGTTTATTTAAAATCATGCCCACCTTAGTTACAATCATCAACCTTACACACACTCCAAATATATCTAGGTTAACCCATAACTAGTTCTCCCATGGTAAAGAATCTATGTCACTCACCACTATTCTACCAATAAGTTGTTACAACTTTGAATACCCTACAACTCATGCCTTAGAATGATCCTGTTCACTGATCCCAAAATATTAGAGGCAATATTGTAGTAATTTCTTGGGTGTGCATAAAACTCACATCAACAAAAGTTTTAAATTGGTGCTAGAAGGAGGGCCTGAACCTCTTCCTCTATCCTAAGAATTAAGATCCCTTGAGTTGCATTAAATGCACCTAGATAACTAATAAGGACAACTTCAAATAATAACCTACTACAACCACCTTTGGAGATCCATAGAAACATTAGGTCTAATAGAGGTATTTATAGGAGACCTAGGGTTGAATCATCATCCTAAGGAAGATATCCCCATCTTTCAATAGTTTAGATGGCCCATCTCTAGAAACCACCTCTTAATCCTCCACTTTAGCCCAATCCCTCACCTCAAGTTGATGTTTGGTTGACTGGATCAGCTATCAATGTCACAAGAGTGGTGCATGATTTTCCAAGAAACTCAAATAAATATCTCACTTCTTTCTCTCCCTTAGGAGGAAGGACTATATAATAACATGTAAAATATTTCAAATATACCTTAGGGATCGTGAATGTAAATCCCAAAGATGTTTCTTGCATATTATTCCCTTTCACTTTGCAAGAAACAACCTATGATTGGTTTCTAAATATCATGAAAGGGTCAATCACAACCTAGATAGAATGTCAAGATAGATTTCTAGCTCATTTTGGCCAAGTTACAAGTGTGAGTGTTATCTATTAACACTTTTATAGCATGAGAAGAGATCTCAATAATCCAATCTAAACATTCAACACTTAGTTTCAAAAAATGTATATCATAGTAGATTCAACCTATCATCCTAATGAGAGATTGGCCCTTCAAATGTATAAGAACACCTTAGATTCCATGAATGTTATATTTTTTTTGTAGCACTATGAATATGGATACTTTACCCTTGGCTTACATAGAGGCAATCAATGTAGAAACTTAGTTATATCCTAAGTTGCAAACATTACCTCCACTCTATCTTGGACTTGTCTATGCATGTTTTAACCCAGTCCCCAATGTAACCCAAAATGTTGTGGCATAAAACCAGACCCTAGTCCATAATTAATTACCTTAAACCCATACTGCCCAAAATAACCATCTAAATTTCCTAAATAATTATTCATCTAACAATCAGAGCCGAAGTCATATTTCTATACCAATTAATAACACTTCCACATATGATAGTGCTTTTAAATCAACTAAGATAGAGATAGAATTGATCCATAGGATGGTACAAAAATTGAGTAATGAATTACTCAACATGCAAAAATGTATGGGTAATATAGGTGGACATAACTGTAATTAGAAAAATCAAGGTTATGGGTTCTAAAAGTACAATAGGCCTTCTAATAGGTCTAGGAATAATTAAGAACATAAATTTATAGTTAACATGATTACATAGATCAATATTATAGACAAAACTCTTCCAAAATGGTGTTAGGTCCATAAAGGCACACAACACATGGAACTGGATTGTATCATGTTCTTCACTACTTTTGAAATCTTTCATCACAAAATAGAATGGCTGGAAAATTCTCCCAGTCAACAAGAACCATCTTAATCAAATTATTCATGCAACCCTATCATGGTTATGGTCTTTAACACCTATCAATTCCCTTTCTTGGGGGAAGATGATAATGAGCCTGAAGATAACACCGATGAGGTTTATGATTTCAAGTAGTACCATCATGTCAAGAACAACTACAACTTGAGAGTTAAATATCTTATGACTTATTCAACTCCTCCCAATAATAGTATTACTCCTCCTTCTAATTTGGATGCTAAAAATAATCTTCCCTTGCCACAGATAGACAATACACCTCTATCTAGGAGGGATAATCAACCTCCTTCATATCAAAACGATTAGTCATGAAGATTTGATCATTAGGGAAAGGAAGGATATAATAATATTGAAGACATGAAAATGATTAAAACTAATATCAATCTTCATGAGCTAGCTCAGATCACTAAATAGAGGGAACTACTACTCAAGGCCCTGATAGGGAGGACTTATGACAAGTCCAAGACTACCCATACAAACTGATGATGTATAAAGATAAACCCAAGGTACCACTATTGATGTTGATAATTTTAATGTTAGCTAAAAATGTACACAACTACCTAGTTGATTCTATGGCATCTTCCAATGTGATTCTTAAAACTATTTTCCAAAATTTGGGTTTGACTCCTGAGAAGTCAAAAATATTAATACTATAGTTAGATAAATATTCATCCCATTTGTAAGAGAATTGACAAATGTGCACATAAAAATATAATTAGAGCCATGAGTGTATTAGACTATTGGCATCATTTTCATTGACATTATATAGGAGTGTGACTTCCTATTAAGCTAAGACTAATCAACAACATTAAATGGGTACATGGCCATAAATGTCTCCCACATGTGGCTACCCTGAAAAGGGGTAGCAAATGAAATCAGGTATAAAGAGATATCTAAATGAAGTACTTGATTCCATATTACAAAACCAAGAATTATCAATTCAACTTCATGATGACACACAAGTGTATACACTTTCACGACTAAACAATAATTTCATGAACAAGAATTTAAAGGTCCTTCTTAATTATGGACTTTACACTTGGATGTGGTTCATTCCAAGTAAGGTTATAACATAGGCATGGACTTGATAGATCTAAAAGGTAATTAGTACCTAACATTTTATAGGTTATAGTTCACTTGCACCAACAAAAGAGCAAAGTATGAAGCCCTGATCATAGGCCTATAATTCACATTAAATTAAAATGCCAAATAACTACTAGTGTTTGATGACTTTAAACTAGATATAAACAAGATTATAAATAAGTACCATTGCAAGCTTGCATACCTAAATAATTACAAACATCAAAATTGAGAATTGATTAAATATTTTGAAGCATTCGACATCAAGGCCATCCCTAGAGAGAAACGTAGATAGTTGATTTATTGGGATTCTCTAATGCCGATTTGGCACCACTTCAAGAAAAAAATGAAGAAATTTTTAGTGGAGTTAGTCCCATGCCCTTATATCTCTGATAATGTGGAGAACATCTAGGTGTTTGATGATGATCATCAAATAGTACAATTTCTAAATAATTCAAGATATTTTGAGGCCCATCTAATAGATGAAGGAAATATCCACCATATGTAGACTAGATATATGGGCAAAGAAGGTGTTCTACAATTGAAAGGAAACTAAATTCCCTTAGGCATGGTTTTTTTTAATAGAATTTTGACATTGACCCTCATGCCCAAAAGTAGGAAAAACTAAAAGCAACTGAGCATAATTTCATAAAGGAGAACATAGGGACTAACTAGGCTCCCCAACTAGTGAATATAGCTCTAATTTATATTGAATATGCATAATGATGGAGAGAATTCTTGTGGGTTCAAAATTCTCTAAATAACTTAAAAATAAATGTTAGAAATAGACTTATTATCTATTGAGATGATAAAACTAAACATTACATATATTATGTTTATGTGATCATATATCATATTGTCATGATATACAATTATATTATTATGTGATGCAATCCAAACTATGTAATTTTAATATGACAGTAATATTATACAATTACATTCATGTTTACATTTATGATACAATTTTGGGGTTAATTTACCCATATGTTTCATCCTATATAATCTATTGAGCCTAAATTTAGGTTCACATGGCTCAATTTGGCCCAAATTACATGTTTAGTTTCACCAGTTGACTAATTTTATTAGTTCATGAGTAATTTAGGCCCATGTCATGTCTCTAATTGTACTGATAAACTAATTAGATAAATTCATGACTAATTTATCCCCAAATCACATCTTACTCTTTTCTAGTTAGGCTGAAGGGGGTGATATTCACCCCAATTTCCTTCATAATCAAATTCTAGACTTTTTGCTTTATTTTTTATGATATTATTATCAATTGACCCATTAATTACTTCATATAGTTGAAATTTGGTTCATGGGGTTCGATTCGTTCTATCTTCCATCAATCATTGTAACAATGGACTAATTGGGTAAATATGTCAAGAAACATGAGTTGATTTACCCCCTTGAATCACATCCTAGACTCTCAAGTTTTTAAATTTGAGGGGTTCAGATTGTCCCCAATTACCTTCATGCTTATATTTTAAACAAAATTAGGGTTGATTAAGTCATATGCATTCAGTAATTCAATTGAACCATAAATCATGTATATAAGGCTCAATTTTACCAAAATCAGATCTGTAATTACAACAATTAACTAATTAGATCAATTCATGATAAAATCAAACCTAATTTAGCCCCAAATCATGTCATACTCTTGTAATTACATTGAATGGGCTCAAATTAGTCCTAATTTCCTTCATGATTGAATGGATGGACTATTTGATTTTTTTTATGATATTAGAGTTGATTCACCCATAAATTACATCATGTATAAGAAAAACTAGGTTTATTAGGTTAAATTTCATCCAACTTGCATCACTAACACCAACAATTGACTAATTAGCTCAATATGTTAGGAAATATGGGTTAATTTAGCCCCAAATCACATCCTAGACTCATAGTTAGGTTAAATGGGTTCAGTGGGCCCCAATTACCTTCATATTTGATTTTTTGATAAAATTAGGTTTTAGGAATTATGGTTGTAAAAATCAACTAATTAGCTCAATATGTCAATAAATATGAGATAATTTATCCCAAATCACATCCTAGTCTTGCAGTTAGGTTCTACGAATTCATGTTGGCCCCAATTACCTTATTGTAAATTCATTTTTAATAAAACTAGGGTTTAGAGTTTAGGATTTCTATTTGTGATAAAATTATGGTTTAGGGTTTAGGGTCAACATGTTAAGAAATGTGATTTGACATCCTAGACTTGCAGTTAAGTTCAACAAGCTCAAATTCATCCCAATTGCCTTCATGTTTGCATTTGTGATAAAATTAGGGTTGATTGAACCATAATTTAGGTTTACCAAGCTCAATTTGGCCCAAATCACATCTCTAATTACACTAATTATGTAATTGGATTAATTCATGATGGAATTAAAGCTAATTTATCCCACAATCACATCTTTTTCTTGTAGATATGTTAAAAGGGCTAAAATTGGCCTCAAATTCCTCTTTGATAGAATGAATCAACTATTTGGTTTCTTATATGATAATATTAGGGTCAATTTCAATCCAAATGACATCATATATAATTTAAAATAGCTTCATGTGGCTCAAATTTTTTAAAATTATGTCACTAATCGCATCATTTGGATAACTAGCTTAATTTATCATGAAATCAAAGACAATTTATCCTCAAATAATGTTGTATAGTTGTAATTACATTCAAGTCACTCATATTCACCATAATTGCCTCCAACAGTAAACCAATCACCTATTTCATTAATTATATGATGACTTTCAAGGTTATTTAGCCTAAAAACACATCTTATACATGTCAAAATTTTATATGTCATTTAACCAAATGATTATTTATTTTATTCTCTAATGAAATTAGAGTTGATCAATCCCTAAGTCACATTTTATAGTCATGCACTTAGGTTGAAGGGGCTCAAACTAGCTCCAATTGCCTTTAGATTTGACCATTCAAATATTTGGCTTATTTAGTCATGGAATTTGGGTCAATAGGCCCAAATTAAATACTTTATAGTCAAAAGTAGGTTCACGAGGCTGAATTTTACTCAAATTGTATCACTGATGACACCAGTTCAGTGAATCTAAGCTAATTAG
>JARHVA010007013.1:157500-200000 GCA_037957365.1 Torreya grandis
TCATAAGGTTGTATGTATTATTGATGCCCCAACATTAAATGCAATAACTCCTCTTGGAGAAAGTAGTAGAAGGGGGAAATATTGTGGTTGTGATAACTCTAGAAGTGCCAATTTAATCCCTCCAATAAGATAAGATTTCCCTATCCCTACTATTCCTTGGATTATCATATGTAATGGAGATGTATTTTATCCTTGATTATAATGTCTTATAATTATATCAAATGCTAATTTTTGTTTCTCACTCAGGGTTTCATAACAAAAAATTCACTCTATTTTGTCCATAGAAAGTAAGTTATTTTCTTTTTACATATTTACAAATTTAAAAGATATGTTCATTTGTTCTTCATCTAGGTAATTTGAATCCTAAATTGTTTGTCTATCACTCTTCGACCCAATTTATCAATCTTAGAAACATGTAGATATTGTTTTTGATGTAGGCCTGATATGATCTCTGACTCATGTTTAGTTGTATTCTATCGGATAATGTCATCATCTTTATCCTCTTTTTCTTGATGAATGTCATTATTTATTTCAATCCTTCAATCTATATGAAAAGGATTATATTGAAATCCACCCCAATTCTATTTTATTATCTCATCATCATGGCTAATGTCTATCTCAATAATTTTTTGACTATCTTGTTCTGGGATGCTATAAAACCTGGGCCATACCCCAATAATAGCACATGTTTTTCTTGGTTTCCACTTTTCTCCTTTTCTAATTTTTGGATTATATATCCATGATCTTACAACCTCAATGAGTGGTAAATGATACATTGAGAGAGGTCTCTTAATATATCCATCTATTATTAACTTTCCATTTTTTAAAGTTTCTTCATCCTCTTTTAATACCAATTTAAAAACTTTAAACCCAACATTCAATTCTACAAATACCCTAATACAATCCATCAAAGGAAGTTCTATCAGCATGTGACATGTTTCCATTGCATCTATATCTCTCTTAATTATTATTTCAGTTAACAAATGTCTATACACTCGTGCAATATGATCTTTTGGGTTTTCAACATTTGTTGATATATTTTTGAACTTTGCTCTACTTTTGTAGCATACTTTGCAATATATTTCACAAAAACATGTTTTGAGAGTATCGGTTTCCAATCTACATTTACACGACATGATTTCAACACATAACCATTATGAGTATTCACACGATCATCATTTAGTTTTGGCTCATAATTTTTATCTCCTTTTTCTAGATCTAAAAATAGTTTTGATCCATCAAGATGCAAAGGGCAAGGTGTGTTGTACCTATATCAAATAAATTTTTGTGTAATTATTCATAAAAAAAAAACACTTCATACATTTTTTTACACTAATGATTATTAATTTTAAGATAGTAGGTTTTCCCTTAAAACCTTGCTTCCTCTTTATTTTCCTAAGCAATATCCATCTTTACATATGGTATGAAACTCCACACAACTAATCAATTCTTCATAGTCTTGATTTGGATCTATTTGATTAATGTTTACTGTGCTCCTCAAATATGGATGCGAGCTCAAATTGTTTCTTCCCTATATCACACATGAATTCATATTTATTTGTCATTTTATAATAGGATTTTTATATAACATAAGTAAATTGTTAATAAATTCATACTTATATGTTTCTTTGATTTGCATCTCCTTGAGGATTCCATGTATGTACGATTCCATCAAAATATGTTTTGGCCAAGTCAACTTGATCTTTATTTTCTTAATCTAAGGTGTCCATATTCGTAAATATATCCAACCATAAAAAATCATGCACATGTGGAGACCCCCTGTGTTGCCATTCATATCTACACCAAAAATCTTTAACCTTCATAAAATTTTGTAGTATCTCTTTTCAAAACACTGTATTTATAATGTGCATATAATAATAAATTATATGTGGGTGGTCAATTATGTTTTATCACCATCATATTTGGGCTTCACATGGATCAATAGGTGGAGTTTCCTACATCAGTGCATGAAGGTTTGGCCAATACATGTCTGCTACACTTAAAGTAAAGAAGATAGTTGGCATTCCAATTTGATGTAATAGGTCAATTAAGTCTGCATGACACTTTTTACAATAGGAAAGTGTACCTCATAATGTAGTTCCATATCGCTTCAACCAATCTGCAAGGTGAGATTCTAGCATATTATCCATGTGCTCACGTAATTCATCAATTGTAATTGGTAGTTCTTGAAGGCTTTTATTTACAAATATTGTTGATTAATTTTATGCTTGAATTCTCATTATCTTGTTCATGGAAAGATACCTAAATTGAGGGTGTGTTCGAAAATGATTATCTTGATATCGAATCAGATGTTTCATGTATTCATGTCAATCACATATTTTAATCATGGTTCTAACCAATCGCATCTTCCATCAGGGAATAGACTTGGGAAATCCATGTCTAATAAACCTTTTGTCACATACTCATTCAATGGAGATGTACCAATTTGTGGCAAAGCTATTAATTCACCTATATCAGCATTTGAATTGTTTACCCAAGCTCAAATCACTTCCATCTCTCTTGGGGAATTGGGTGGTTTGGTTGCCATTGATGACTTGTGATATACAATATTACCTTCATCTGTCTCAAGTATAGGACCTAGAAAAATATATTCATTGAAATCTGTATTAAATTCCATGTAAATTGAGTTCAATTTTTTGAATACATTTGTAGACTTATTGGTTAGGAGATCCTTTAGTGTTGTTTCATCAATCTTGACATCTTTATAGAACTAATCATTTTTAATATCATATTTAAGAGCATTAAATACATGATCTTGATTCACATTAAAGTTGTATGTAGTTCCAAATTGTTGCTTTCTTTGTATTATGATAATTGGAAGATCTAAAATATGATGCGGTAATTTTTTGGCAATTTACTTAACTTCTTATAGAAAAAAATACTATGCCCTTTGTATTTGTATTTCCCTCCTATTGCAAGGGTCACCTGCAAAATTGGATTCACACAGGCAATCGACATCTCTTCCACTTAGGTTAAGTTTGCCAATTCAGGTGGTTCAGGCCTAGCATCTATGTTATTTGTTTCAAAAAATTAGTGCACATGTTTTTTTTTATAGCATCTACTACAAATAGGCCTTTGAAGAGCTCGATGAATAATCATACTAGGGTAACTCTCTTGACAAATATAACACATATGTGGTAAAGGAAGTTTATCTAACTCATGTCAAAATAATAACCATATAGTCTTAAAATCTATACCAACATTTTTAATTATTTTAATATTTATTTGTTCTCGATTTCTCTAGAATCCTTTCATTCACTTGGCCGTGTTTCTTAAATAATTTTAAAATTATTTTTGTTATTTCTTCTTTTAACATTGGTTACTTTTGTTTAATTCTTCATAGGCCCTTGTATATCATCATCAAAATTAGCAAAATTGAATTCCAATGCCTCTATCAATATTTCTCATGAGGTTTCTGGTACACACTCTGTTCCACTTTCACTTTCATGAATAAGGCTTTCAGCAAATTCCATCGTATGTTCTACTTCTTTCTCCATTGAAATTTCATCATTAGCATTCACATCGACATTACTATTTGCAAGACAAGATTTTTATAATCTATCTCAATTTCATTGTTGTAGTAGTGCTCTTTTTGCATCAGTCATTTTATCTGCATGCATTGATATTTGTAATCTTCTTCATAATTTAACTTGGTCTTGTTGAGAAGTTTGTGCATGAAGTGCTATCATATATTCTGCATATTCTCTCATGTGTCCTTCTAGCTCTTCAATTGGTAATTCAGCTCTACGTTTTATGTGTCATTGTCTTTCATATTCATTTTTATTTATTCTATCATCATCTATCATTGGTAATTATTATTTTTATCTTTGATATTCTTGAGAATATTCTCTTCGACATTCTCACTTTTGTTCTTTATATTCTTTTTTCTGTTGTTTATTTTTAAACTACATTTTTTTTCGAGCCATATTCCCTACATATTTATTACATTATTTTTCTATTAATCATATAACATTAATTTATGATAACAACTAAAAAGTGTAATAACATTCAACCAAAATCCTAAATTATCCTAAAAGTTAAGAGTCAAATTAAGATTTAAATTCTCCACAAAATTAAAAAATACCACTTTACTTTTTTAATAATATTTATACATTACAATTATATATATAATTTAGTTATAGCCATTTTTCATTTTTATTGTCTACAATTTTCAGGTTTAATTTTTAAATATTTTATTGCTATTGAGTAGATTTTTTCACTTTTTAATAGGGTTTATATTTTATGGATAATTAAGTAAAAAATATTCTCTAGCATCAATAGGATTTATTAAATAAATAATTAAAAAGTATTCACAAAAATGTGTATAATAAATTTTAAAAAAATAATATATTTTAGGCATCAATAGGGTTTTTTTTCTCCCTAAGTAAGTAAGAACTATTTCCAAAAATAAACATAGTAAATAAAATAAATAAATAATATGTTTATGACATCAATAATATTTATTAAATAAATAAATAAATAAAATATATTTTTGGCAAAAATGTGCATAGTAAATAAAAGAAATAAATAATATATTTTCACATCAATTAAATAAGTAAAAAATATTTCTAAAATATATGCATAGTAAAAAAATAATAATATATTTCCTGCATCAAAAGATTTATTTTTTAATCATAAATAAATAAAAAATATTTTCTTAGAAAAATGCATAGTAAATAAAATAAATAAATAATATATATCTTGATAACAATAGAGTTTTTTTAAATCTATAAATATCTTACTTTATTGTTGTAGAAATATTAATATATTAAAAATTAAAATAAATACATGTTATATCACTGGGCTGTGTTGTTATTTGATTTTTTATTTTCAAATCAATTTAACGCTCTGTTTTGCTCTTTTCTTCTTCGTTGTTTTATGAATTTCTTTGTGTTTTATTTTTTTATTTGAATTTATTTATAGTTATAGATTTTTTTTAAACCATTACATTGGTTGTTTATTTATTTATTCATGTCGGCTTGTTAATTGAATTTTATTTTATAATGTCAGATTTCAAATAATTAATTACCACAAATGATACAAAAAAATAAGAGACTGCACAAGTGAGTATCTACTATATTTTCTTTAAAAAAAGAATTTTTATTAAAATTTTAGATGTTTGATTTAGTTATATTTAACTATTTTTTCTAAAAAATAATGTTTTGAAATCTAGATTCAAAATATTCAAAATTATATAACCATTTCAAATTATCTATAGAATGTCATATTTCTAAAATTTTATGAAAATTATGTCTATAAATAAACTCTTTTTTATCTTTTAACTTTTTAAAATTACTTTTTTGTAAACAAAATTAATTAATTAAATTGGATTGAGTTATTGTATTTGTATAAACTTTAAACGACACACAATATTTCATTTATAATCTAATATCTATATTTAATAAATATAAAATTTATTATATAAATAAAATTAATGAATATTAAGATAATGACAATTTTTAAGTTTTATTGTAGTGTGTGCTCTCTATATTAACATTGCTTTTTATTTTCTTAATGTTTATTATATTTTTATTTAATAAAATTTATAATTAACAATGACAATAGTTTTATTATAAACTCATACCAAAAATTATATTTTAAGATCATATGATTATATTTGACTTATAATTATGTAAATATAATTAATATTTTCGTATACTATCAAATACAAGGCGAGATTTCATACACTTAAAAAAAAAAAAAAAAATTAATGAAAATCTAGATTACTATTAATGATTCCCTTTCCTATTATAAAATATAAAATCATTTAAAAGGCAATGCTAAATAAATAAATCATTAAAAAACATGACAAGCATATGTGACTCTCAAATTTAATTCATAACCAAAATTTATCACAAATATGAAAACTTGTAAAAATACAATACATCTTAAAAATAAAGTGAAATTTGAAACTCCAACAAAGATATGACATAATTTTCCCATTCAAATATAATCCATAACCGAAATTTACCACAAATATTAAAACTTGATAAAAAAAACAATACATCTTAAAATTAAAGTGAAATTTGAAACTTTAACAAAAAGGTATGGCATAATTTTCCCGTGGGATGATTCCGCTTTATCTTGTATGCTTTCACCTTTAACCCGTGCTGACGAAATTAAAACAAGTGGCCGTATTTTATTGGCCACCGGGTTTTATGTTCATAGAGTTCACGGGGACAGTATTTTACCGTTTTGTGTGAAAAATGTGGATAATTTTGTGTTGCGTATCTTAGTTGTGATCTTTGTTTCATTTTGCTTGATTAGTTTTATTAATTCCACTTTTAGTTGTCCTTCGTTTATGTATATAGATTTCTGAATTTAGCATTAGTGTCTTTTACTGATTAATTATGGTGTGACATTTTTTAAATATATTATTTGACATATAGTTTAGTTGAAAAATAATTTATTTTAAATGAATTTTATTTTACAATTTGTTGATTATAAAATTATTTTTTAATTATTATGAGTATTTTAAAAATCATTTATAAATAAGTCTAACCAAACTTTGTAATATGAATTTAAAAAAAAAATGCAAACAATTTCATATTATTTTTTTCCACTTTTTCCAGAATAATATTATTTATTTATACTTTATGTTTTAAAATAAATTTATTTGTTACTATTAATCTGTACTTAAACCTAAGTTTATTGATGGACACTTTCATATTTAACCTATGTTCACTTTATTATTTTATTTAGAAGGTATAAATAATACTTTGCAATATACTATTAAATACAAAGTAAAACTTCACAATATAATAATATTATCTTTCATGACTATATAAAAATATATCAACCTCATACATTTTAGTATTTTATGACCTCATTTCTTTCATTTGTTACAAGCTAATATTAATAAAAAATGTATAAATATATGGTATTTTGATACATTTTGATATTGTATGATTTCCTTTATTTGATTTGTTACGATTTATTATTACGCATAAAAAAAAAGAAGAAGATAAAGATATATAATTAAATTGTGACAAAAATATGTCAACCTCGTACATTGTGATACTTAACACTAAAAAAAATTAAAAATATATGTAAACCTCGTTCATTTTGACATTTTATGACTTCATTTCTTTGGTTTGTTCCCAGTTCTTACTAACCAAAAAAAATATGATAAAAGCATATAATCAAATACTGAAGTCTTTTGAAGAGATTATTTTTTTTCAAAAACCTATATATTTATGTGGGTGAAGAGTTTTCTTTTATTTTATTTTTCAATATTTAATTTTTATAATTTACATTTTGACTGAATTTTATATGATTTTTAGATAACTGATGTATCTGATTTCAAATATATTTGAATCTCCAGTTTGTACATTATTTTTGGAATATATTATTGATCATTGATAATTGAGCTTTTACAAGAGATGGTCATATGAAAAATAAATACATTCATATTTACTAAATTTCTCTTGACCTGTAAAAAATATTTTCTTAAATTATTTAATTTCTATATTATCTAATTTAATATAAAAAATGTTTAATGTATCCACTGTATATAATATTATTTTCATGTCTAATATAAATTCTTTTTATGTTTTATTGCATTATAATATTCGCTCAAATCTAAATATAGTAAACGTCACTTTCATACTTACTCTCACCTTATTATATTATTTCTTTAAAAAAAAAAAAAAAAAACTTACCTGACACAAATAAAACTTTACAATACACTATCAAATTCAAAATAAAACATTACAGTATGTTAACATTTTCTTTATTTCTCGGCCTTAAAAAAACTAACAAACAACACGATAAAGTCATAGAATCAGAAAGTGATGTTAATATTTTGATGCGATTTTGGATAATTGCTGCACTTGATTTAAAACATAATCAAATCTTTTTTTTTTACATTAAAAAATATATCTTGCTGCAATGACAAATCAATAAAAGCATTTCTACTTTAACTGGGGTAATCACAAATAATATTTAAAAGTGCCGTTTCTTACTTCTCGTCAAGGATTTTCGCAGAAGCAAATAGCAATGATGTAGTAGCGCAGGATTTGGCTGAGCTTGAACGGAAGCTGGGTTACATGGTGTTTGTTCTGTATCACTTTTTGAAAAGAATTGTAACACTTGGTTTCCAAAATTGTCATCTGACTGAGCTAAATGTCTAATATAAATTCTTTTTATGTTTTATTGCATTATAATATTCGCTCAAATCTAAATATATTAAACGTCACTTTCATACTTACTCTCACTTTATTATATTATTTCTTAAAAAAAAAAAAAAAAAACTTACCTGACACAAATAAAACTTTACAATACACTATCAAATTCAAAATAAAACATTACAGTATGTTAACATTTTCTTTATTTCTCGGCCTTAAAAAAACTAACAAACAACACGATAAAGTCATAGAATCAGAAAGTGATGTTAATATTTTGATGCGATTTTGGATAATTGCTGCACTTGATTTAAAACATAATCAACTCTTTTTTTTTTACATTAAAAAATATATCTTGGTGCAATGACAAATCAATAAAAGCATTTCTACTTTAACTGGGGTAATCACAAATAATATTTAAAAGTGCCGTTTCTTACTTCTCGTCAAGGATTTTCGCAGAAGCAAATAGCAATGATGTAGTAGCGCAGGATTTGGCTGAGCTTGAACGGAAGCTGGGTACATGGTGTTTGTTCTGTATCACTTTTTGAAAAGAATTGTAACACTTGGTTTCCAAAATTGTCATCTGAATCTGCCGCTGTTGCTGTGCATATTTATCGTGCATTGATAAGTTGTGATCTGTGTACTTTGATGGAATCAAAAGAGGCCTCCTCATAAATTCCTCATGCTTGAAACATGGATTGCTTTTAATGGACGGTACACCTAGCTGTTATGGTTGCTCAAGTTGGATGTTATGATAACCGCGTTGGGACAAGTCAAAAAAAGCTGCGTTGTGTCCGATTGCACCACGGCATTCCATCACCACCGACATTTCCAGCATCGTTGTAAATGGGGAATCCCCAATACTTCTTGCAATGATGCCTTTTTCTTCAATCGAGTTGAGTCTGACATTAGTATTGATATTCTTATCATGATCTGGGAGGCAGGCTCTTTCTGGGAAGTTCAGTTTGGCCTTTGCTCCTCTAAATGTTAAAGCAGCGTCGTCGTAGGCTTTGGCTGCGTCTTCAGCTGTCTCGAATGTTCCAAACCATATTCGAGCTGCTTTCTTTGCGTCACGAATCTCTGCGGTCCATTTACCCCATGGTCTCTGCCTTACTCCTCTGTAATTCCTCTTTCGCTGTTGCTGATGCTGCGAATTGATGTCTTTTTTTGTAATTCCTCTTTCGCCATCATTCCTCTTCAATCTCTCGTGTTATGAATGATTTCTCTTCTGCTTTAGCTTAATACACTTTTCTTCTGGGAGCCATTGAACGACCAAAAGTATAAGAATAACATATTCACTTACAAGTTTTAATTAAAATGAATGATCTTCGTAACAATCGGTGCTACCAGTCCCAGAATATATATATATATATATATATATATATATATATATATATATATATAATTTGGGTTTTCAAGACATTTATTTCTTGTGTTAAACAAATTGGATTAATAAATGGTTACTCAATCAGCTATGTCAGTCCCTGTTTTTATACAACAATCAATAGAACCAAGCAGTATAGTGTATACAAAGGGCTACAGAAATTGTAGAAGGTTCTAGAGCGATTAGAATAAATAGAAGTCAATTTTCAACCATAGAAAATATACAGGGATATATTATTTTCTATCTCATAGCGAAACCATCATTTCATGCAGAGCAGCGATATGCAATGAAGCAGCTGTAGTGCAAGGTAAATTCGCAACTGCAGAAGTAATATAGGAGTAATAATGTATAAACAACCGTTCCATAGCGAAACTATAGTTTCTACCTATTCTAAGTAGTGGTTTCACACGAACAATTGGAAAAGTTAGACCGAAAAGAAAAAGGAAAAAAAAAAAAAAGGTTTTATCTTCCTTTTCATTTGAATGTTGAATTTTTATCTCGATATTAGCATGATCTAAACATACAAATATATCCTTAAGGGTCATTGTAAATCTTCTAAGTAATTATTTCGCCATCTTTTTCTTTTTAGAGTGTCTTAGGAATTGAGTGCAGCAAGAATTGTACTGTGAGCAAGTTTCAAAGCATGCGCAGGCATTGGCGAATGTTTTTTTGAAGTGATCTCCAATTATACCTGGTAAAATAAGCATTCATGTAATTGTATAAGGAGATGGTGGAAAGAGGAAGAAAAAACCCCTCACATAGGCTTTTTCCAAGTTAAACAATTTATGTTTGTATTTGTTTATTGTATTTATTCAAGAGTAAACTTTCATTCATTCAGTTTTCGAGAATATTAAACTGTTAACTAAATATAAAAATATTTCCGTATAATTAATTCATAAAAGGAATCCCAGAAAATCGATCAAGTTGTATTGACAATGTTTTACAAATCATATGGATAGATTAGTTAATAAAATATCTATATTTTTATTGGTAGGTTTTTTTTATGGGCTGTAGCCTTTGTTGTTGGTGGTTCATTTTTTTAAATGTGTGTTTATTACCAACGTAACTCTAAGGTTAGTGTAAAATGGGTTTTCATTCTTCTGCAGGAAGAGATATCTAAACGAAGGGGAACAGATGAATTAGAAGCATGTCTAGTGAAATGGAAGTTTTAAGCATGGTTATTGTGCTAAACGTATGTTTTATGGAGAACATGTTTTTAATATTGTCTTAAATTAGACAACCGTCAAGAATATATACTATTTTATATGGATTAATGATCTATTGAATCGACAAAATGATAATTAAAAAAATGATATTGATTGATGAAACATTTGAAATATTTCAGAAATGTAGATTTGAAATATGGGCATAGCCAAACAGAGAAATATATTAAAGGAATATATGAAAAATGATATTTTAGATAAGGTAATGTTCAAATAAATAGTTTTTTCATTTATTTAGGTTGTTTAATGTTTTTTTTGTTTTGTAAGATGATTAATTATGTTTTGAGATCAATCATCATAAATTTTTTAATATTTATTCTGAAGATATATATTTTAATAAAACATAATAATGAACATTTGAGTATTTTAAAATATTAAAGAGAATAAGATGCTTCTAAATAAAAATAAAGATGATATTGAAGAACAATTGATAATCTATTTACGTTATGTATTTAAAGATGTAATTTTAAAATTGATATTATTAATATAGATGTTACTTAGAAGTATTCCAATCTTTTCAATATAGAAAAAATAATTTAATTGTAGACACAATTTAATAATCAAAGAAGATAATCAATTTTTTTTTTTTTTTTTTTAATGCTATCTTTGTATTCTATAATAATAAGTGAAAAGTCTTCTATTTGAGATATAAATTTAAAAAACACATTTTTTTGAGTACAAATAAAGATGGAAAATGTTTTAGGTTCAAGACAACACAATTTATATTGGCCATTTGAGGTTGAAACAAATTACTTATTGTATACAAGGTGTCATAATTTAAGAAGGCAACTTTGGTTATTATTTTGTAGTGTTTTTTTATGAAGTGATTTTGACACATGATAAATACTTGTATGCTTTTGTTCTAAAACTTATGTGAAAGAAGCATTATCTAATAAAAACATTAACCACTATTCAGACAAATCAAAAACCATTATCATAGTTGAAATCTTGATAGAGATTGCAACAACCAAAATATTGTAAATTTATGGTTTTTTTATAATAGTTTCATTTGTCATTAAATATTGAATATGTGTGACTAACATTTTTTTTTTCTTCTTTTGAGAATTATACAATATAACTTAATGTTAACTATTTTTCGAAGAGACATGGTGAAGAATACATTTTTTTTTACATATTTGTAAGAAATGTTTCAGAAAACAAATAAATAAATAAAAAATTTAAACCTATCTAGAAAAAACTCTCTAGAATATAAATAGTAGTACAAGTAGGGTAAGGTTTTTCTTCTTATAAAGAGGGAGTTTAAATTAATATGAAAGATTATTTGTTACACATTTATAGTCACTTTGGTGTGACAAAGATTCTTCTAAATCAACAAAAATATGAGTATCAGCCATTCCTTCATGTTGATGTTGGATTTTTTTGATGGAGTGTCAAATACGTATAAAAAATGTGTATTAATATGAATTTAGTTTTACATATATCACTTTAGATTTATCATAAATGTCATGTCCCCTTTTTCATGGACATTGACAGATGTGATGATTGGCCTATTATACGACCTTCGTAGGCTAATAGGATGGATAGAGGGTCATAATGGAGCTTGGATTGACTTTGATTCACAGGATTTCTACATTTGATTTTCATTCGGGCTCTTTCAGACACATTTGGCCTGAGCTCCTACTTTTTAGGGATACTTGATATGCAGCGGAGCGCCTTTATTTTGGTATGGTCATATGCGGAATCACTCCCTGATTCACCTGCTTCGATCGGTTTGAGGATCCGACGTATATTGAGGGAGATATTAATATTTGATTGATTTAATCAAATATTAATTATTTGGTCTCATTAATAATTAATTATTAATTATTAATTATTTGCTCTAATTCTAAATTAGAAACCCTAATGCTAATTTAAGAAAACCCTAATTAGGGCAAGCATATCTTTTGAGGGTATAAGGGTTTCACATGGAGGCCATTATGGGAGTATGCATAGATTATTGATTATTGAAAATTGAAGTAATTCTTCTGTGAAGACTGAGCCAAGGGTTCCAGGATTCCATTGCAGTGAAGAACGTTACCTCTTCATTGTGTGTGATTTAGAGGCTGTGAGATATCAGCTGATTTATTGCCAAATTGAGAGATAGCTTCATCCAGAAGTTATCACAGAGATACAGATCTGAGAGATAGCTTCACCCAGAAGTTATCACAGAGTTCCAGGGTTGAGAGATAACTTCACACAGAAGTTTATCACAGAGCTTTCCAGGTATTTTCTTTATTTAGTTTTGATCTAATAAGTTATACAGAGATAGATCTTGTGTTAGAATCTATATTCGTGAGATCAGGCTATTCAGCTATCAAGGGTTAAGAAGGGACAGGTTGGCGGCCGTACCAAGTCCGTACAGGTCCGTACAGATCCGCATCAGGCACCGACCTCGGCAGATATAGGGCTTCCATTGACCGACATCGGTCGACTGAAGACCGACGTCGGCAGAAAGCCGACCAACAGAGACCGACATCGGCGAGATATCGACCGACGACGGCGACTGTGTGTCGATACAGAAAGGCCGAGACCCTTCCAGATCCAGTTTTCATTGCCAGATTTTGCTAAGTCAGGGTTTTTAGATCAGATCTTAATATTCTTTATTTTGTATAACAGAGACTCAATTGTGTAATCATCCAGAAGAACAAGTAATGAGATCTTTATTTGCTATTGAGAGATTATACTATGATTTGTGTATGCTTATTTGAATCTATTCTGCAAGTTTGTATCTATGATCAGAGCTTATTGTGTAGATAAAGGAGCCCCTAAGTAAGGGACATCACAGTGGTATCAGAGCTTTGGTCTTTGGTATCATATTTTGTGTCTTTCATATATCTCTATTGACAGGGGATATTACAGTGGTATCAGAGCTAAATTCCTGCCATCCTGTTGGGCACATCGGAGCTAATGTCTTGCCATCCTGTTGGGTAGCTTGGGTAAACTATCATGATGACTTCATATACTCAGAGTCGATGGGACTATGATATGAGGAAGTTGAAACTAAGTTTGAAGAGGTTGAATGAAGCTCTTTCATATCCTACATCCAAAAACAAACCCGCACGATATATGACAGCGAATGAGGAGTGGGAGTTAGTACCACCTCGAATTCAGAAGTTGTTGCCTTTTGATCGCTTTGTTAAGCATAGGAGAGAGCACTACAGATCACTTCGACGAGAGAGTAGCATGTCCCATGATTATTATGATTATGAGATAGGAGATAGTGAAGATGAGGATGAGTTTGATGCTTGCACTCAGAGTGTACAGGGGTGCTCAGATGTTAGTGCACTGAGGGTTGATGATCTCTCAGCTATGGTAGAGATTGTAGAGGAGTCCCAGGATCCGATTATTGCAGATGATACTCTGGAGAACACAGTGGACAGTTTTGAGGACTTAGTTTCACCGGTTGTTTCTTTCCGTATGGAAGAGTTAGACAGTGATGCTACAGTTGTTGATACTCCATCTGTTGATATGAGCTTTGACGTTGATCATTTGTATATTGAGGTGGTTGGTGATGAGTACATTCCTACAGTTGTTGCTGAGGAGCATATTGCTGAGGCTAATACACATATACGGGATTTGGATCTTGCTGATTCTGATGAGTTTGAGATACCAGTGGAGTCATGTCTCCAGATTGATTATTCTCACATGGATGATAGTGTGGTACAGTTGGTTGTGCCTCCTTTACAGAGAGATCAGTTGGAGTATGTTGATGCTTCCACATATAATTTCTACTGCACTGAACCATTCATGGAGTATTTGCTGGATAGTGCAGGTGTTCATCTGGACTCACATAAGATGACAGAAGAGGTTCTTGTCCGAGGTTCTAGTGCTATTAGCAGATTGGGTGAGGAGATTTTACGAACCCTTTCTACTATGTTACCTTACAGGGATGTTGAGGTGATGTTTGTTGAGCCGAGATTGGATCCATCCATTAAGTCCCAGTTTGGCAATAGTGTGCCAATAGCAGAGTTTGGGGGTTCTTACCAGCGTCATACGGTGAGTTATGCTCCTTATTTTTCTTTGCATCTAGAGATTAGTTTTGGTGTCATTGATTCAGATACCAATAATTGTCATATCCACGGTCCAGTTGGATGTGAGTATCAGTCAGATAGGGACTTGAATTTTGACAGAGTTGATATTTTAGTTGGCTTGAGTCCCTCAGAGTGGTTTCTTCTACCGGCATCTACAGTTGGTCTTCAGATAGTTGTTTGGGTGTCGAGTGCAGTTTTTCAGTTGCTAATTTTGATACTGTTGATGCTGTGGATGTTGATGATTTATTCACATGGGTTAATTGGTGACATGATGGATCTTACACAATTTTTTCCTTGGGATCCAGGTGGATCGAGTAGTTCATTGTTCCGAGATTGCTTGGGGACAAGCAATTTTCGGAGGGGCGGATTGTCATGTCCCCTTTTTCATGGACATTGACAGATGTGATGATTGGCCTATTATACGACCTTCGTAGGCTAATAGGATGGATAGAGGGTCATAATGGAGCTTGGATTGACTTTGATTCACAGGATTTCTACATTTGATTTTCATTCGGGCTCTTTCAGACACATTTGGCCTGAGCTCCTACTTTTTAGGGATACTTGATATGCAGCGGAGCGCCTTTATTTTGGTATGGTCATATGCGGAATCACTCCCTGATTCACCTGCTTCGATCGGTTTGAGGATCCGACGTATATTGAGGGAGATATTAATATTTGATTGATTTAATCAAATATTAATTATTTGGTCTCATTAATAATTAATTATTAATTATTAATTATTTGCTCTAATTCTAAATTAGAAACCCTAATGCTAATTTAAGAAAACCCTAATTAGGGCAAGCATATCTTTTGAGGGTATAAGGGTTTCACATGGAGGCCATTATGGGAGTATGCATAGATTATTGATTATTGAAAATTGAAGTAATTCTTCTATGAAGACTGAGCCAAGGGTTCCAGGATTCCATTGCAGTGAAGAACGTTCCCTCTTCATTGTGTGTGATTTAGAGGCTGTGAGATATCAGCTGATTTATTGCCAAATTGAGAGATAGCTTCATCCAGAAGTTATCACAGAGATACAGATCTGAGAGATAGCTTCACCCAGAAGTTATCACAGAGTTCCAGGGTTGAGAGATAACTTCACACAGAAGTTTATCACAGAGCTTTCCAGGTATTTTCTTTATTTAGTTTTGATCTAATAAGTTATACAGAGATAGATCTTGTGTTAGAATCTATATTCGTGAGATCAGGCTATTCAGCTATCAGGGGTTAAGAAGGGACAGGTTGGCGGCCGTACCAAGTCCGTACAGGTCCGTACAGATCCGCATCAGGCACCGACCTCGGCAGATATAGGGCTTCCATTGACCGACATCGGTCGACTGAAGACCGACGTCGGCAGAAAGCCGACCAACAGAGACCGACATCGGCGAGATATCGACCGACGACGGCGACTGTGTGTCGATACAGAAAGGCCGAGACCCTTCCAGATCCAGTTTTCATTGCCAGATTTTGCTAAGTCAGGCTTTTAGATCAGATCTTAATATTCTTTATTTTGTATAACAGAGACTCAATTGTGTAATCATCCAGAAGAACAAGTAATGAGATCTTTATTTGCTATTGAGAGATTATACTGTGATTTGTGTATGCTTATTTGAATCTATTCTGCAAGTTTGTATCTGTGATCAAAGCTTATTGTGTAGATAAAGGAGCCCCTAAGTAAGGGACATCACAGTGGTATCAGAGCTTTGGTCTTTGGTATCATATTTTGTGTCTTTCATATATCTCTATTGACAGGGGATATTACAATAAACCATGAGATTGTATTTCTATATATTTTATATAAATATTTTATTTATTAAAAAAATACATGATTATTAGTTTTTTTTATTTCAAATCAATTTAACAAAATATATATTCTCATTCAATACAAGAAAATAGTTTGAAGTAATGATGTTTCCAATTTTTATTTTTATTTTTAGTATTTATATTCTTTTTCATATTTTAAATTATATTATTTTAATCACAATTCAAAATCCTTAAAATAACTCTTAAAATATAAAAGGAGTAAAAATAACCAATCGATATATTACAAATCAATATTCTTCATTTATCAACTTAAAAAAATCTTAAAAAATCTATTTAGAATGATCTTTTCTAAGCAGATCTACTGACATTATCTTTATTAATTTCACATCACTTTAGTAATACACAAAGTTGTTGAACCAACACTTTTCTTGACACAGGTGGTAAGACTTGTTGACTGAGAATACATTTACCTTGACATTCATCTTATGCAGGCTTAAAGAGTTCTCCATGTACGTTGATGATTAGGTGGAGGAATTCTTGTTAATCTTGTAGATGAATCAAATTTTTTTTATATTTTCCTAATAATACAGTTAGTATTTAAGAATAAAATATTTTATAATAATTAATACGTTAAACAGATGTATAAGAAATAAGTAATTGAAAACGACAGGTTTTCACATAATAGTTTTGGAAAGAACACATTCTATTATGATAAATTGAAGAAAATAAAGTTAATGGTTCGAAAAAGAAGATGGTTTATTGTGATAAATTGAACGAGGAGTCAATGATGGAAATGCTTAGGCCTGCCATGGGCTAAGGAGTTTTAAGGAATTTTTTCAAAGGATAATATTTTTTTCATTTCATTCTTGATTGCTTCAAGAATGTAAATACACAGATCAATGTGTTTGCAATAGTTTGAAAATTGCAATCTAAGCTTTCTACTTCGTTTTAGATTGAATGAGCTCTTCATCCAGAAAGTCTACGTTTTTTCTAATAGATAATTAATACATCTGTCGAAGACATGGAATGATTTTATTTTGTGTCACGCTTGTCCGGCCACCACGACGACTTGAAAAACATGGCTCTGTGTATGATTGAAAACATGAAAGACTTGGCTCCTTAAATGAATAAAGCCTAGTTGTCTTTAAAAATGGAATAATTGCACCTGACTTTCAAACGCTATCCATTAATTCATCAGTTTTTTCTTGCTGTTCCGCTGTCCTTCGTTTATCAGTCGAACTTGCCATAGACAGTAAGGTCTTTCAAAGGTTTTGAACATCGCTTAACCTCGGACCTTCAATTGCAAAGAAACTGTAAAAATACTCAAAGCCAAAAACAACCTTGGAGGAGGTGCCGTTTTTGCTAATTAGTTGAGGGTAAGTCGTGAGTTTGTATTATTGTTTTAGGCTATCAAACTAAAAATTATAATATTCAAAGTCAAAATTTTTTTTTTGGGAGGAGGTGCCGTTTTTGCTAATAAATTGATAGTAAGTTGTGAGCCACTATTATTATTTTAGGCTTTCAAACTAAAAAAATATACAAATTATATGTTAAAAAATATAATAGTAGCTTTGTTTTTATTTTATTGATATATTTTTTATTTATATCAAATTAATATTATAAAGATAGTTATAACAAAAGATCGGTTGGTTAGTATTGACAATTTATTATTTTTTTAAGTATTAAACATGGTTCATCATGACTCATTTGAATTTTAAACTTAACTTATAACAATAAAATATCAATACCAGATAAACACATCTATACAAATATACGATCAAAATAAAATATAAAAAGGTAAGTGAGAATATTAACGATATGTAATATTACCAAAAGACAATGGAGAGATCATCTTTAAGATGTTGAATAGTTCAAAGAGAGGATGTTATCGAAGGAGGATTAGGGATGAACCCTAATCCTACATAGTTTTAGAAAGAGTAAATGAAACACTAGATCCCCAACTATAAGATGAATGCATGTAGAATCCTTAGAGATGACCCTTAATCCTACATAGTTTTAGAAAGAGTAAATGAAAAACTAGATCCCCAACAATGAGATGAAGGCATATAGAGTAATTTGAGAGTAATTTGTCTATAGTGAATCATGTTGTAAGTTATATAGATTAAACTATGTAGGTAATTTAAGATTCAATGTTTTGAACATTATGTAAAATTTTGGACTTTGGGTAAAATAATGCCTCACAATGGAAAACATTATATTTAGATTTTCTATATGTGGCACTATTTTATACCTATGTAACTTAAGAACAATACATCTCATTCATGAGATTTTTATGTGGAGAAACTTGCAAGATTAATTAGATCAAAATCACCCTAGACTCTAGGGGATTAATAATATGGTGATAGTCTTCCCTAAGAGAGTATTGACGAAGGTGGATCTAAAATATATTTTAATTGAAATTAGAATTTCCCACATAATGGTAACGATGCATTTGTATTAATACAAAGAATAGGCATATGACTATTAATAAAGGGAATTAAACCATTGACAGGGGACATATTAAAACTATCCTATCAAAGGAGTTAATTTAAATGGACAATACAATTTTCTATACAAATAAAGACCCCAAGTAGAAGAATAAAATCATCTATGGAGATGGAATTATAGTTGATGCAAATAATGAAGATAATCATTTCTCATGACACTTTTATCCACCCTTGATAAAAAAATAAAAAAAATAACCAATCAAAGATGCCTACTACAAATAAGGTAGGGTCCCCTCTACAATGGGTGAAGGGCATGCAAAGGCTTGAATTTTTTTACTATGACTAAGTTTCATACACTTACAAAAGATTATATTTTTATGGTTTTTTTTGTTAATCAAAGCATAATCATGCTTAAGAACTTGGGAGATTGAAAAAGGGTTTAATGGTCATAAGTCTACCAATATGTTGTTAATTAGTCTCATAGAAGACATGTGAAATGATCTATTTATTATTTGAAAGTAGCTTATTGGTAGTGAATCATGTTGTATGTCATCTGCATTAGACTATGTAGCTAATTTTAAGATTCTATGCTTTAAAATTTAGGCAGAATTTTGGGTCCAATGTTTTGGTCTTCGAATAGAACAATGCCTCGCAATGGAAAACATTAAATTAAATTTTTCCAAATGTGTAACTATTTGTTACCTATATAACTCAAAAACAATACATCTCATGCATGAGCTTTTTATGTGGAGAAACTTTCAACCTTTATTGTATGAAAATCACCTGAAGACTCCAAAGGATTAGTGATGTGGTGATGGTCTTCTCTATGACAGTCTTGACGAAGGTGGATCTATAATTTATTCTGATAGGCATTAAAATTTATCACTTAATGGCAATAATGTATTTGCATTGCTACAAAGAATAGTCATATGATAATTGATAGGAGGAATGAAACCATTGATAGGGGAAAGATTAAATTTGCTCACCATATGTACTAGATAACACACCATCTAGTAGATTTGTGCATATTTTTAAAATGTTAAAAGTTTCGAGTGAAATGTGGCCTCACAATGGATAACATTAATTTAACATGTACAGATTTTACATTGTTTGTGACCTATTTAACTTTAAAATATTATGTTTCACTCATGCACTTTAAAGGTATATAATACAAGTGATTTACTATATAACTTTGCTTTACCAAAATAAATTACATCTTTTACATTGTATAAATATAATTATATTTATAATATTAATATATATTGTAAATAATGACATAATATAATAATATTTAATAATAATAATTATAATTATATATATATATATATATATATATATATAGAGAGAGAGAGAGAGAGAGAGAGAGAGAGAGAGAGAGAGAGAGAGAGAGAGTTTAATTTTTTAGGTTGAACAAAGATGTCGTGAGAGTTGATTTGTGAATTTTTATGTATAATTCAAAACAATAATTTAATATTTTTAATGTGGGAAAAGGATATTGAATTTTCATAGTCGATTTTATTGCTTCCATTCGTCTATATTTTTCATATATTACTTCTTCAAAGTAAAAAAATCTCTCTTCCTACATTCTTTACACCATTAAAACAACTGCTAATTTATTATTGTAATGAAAAAACTCTATTAAAATAGAAGCAACAATTCAAAGCTTTACTTGGAGAGAAACTATGTGCACGAACAGTGGAAATAAAACTATGCAGCTTCAGCTTTTTCTGCTCTTGTAGAAAGAGCCTTATTTTTGCTGCTCATGCCGGAGGTGCCCGTGGGCCACACTACATGAATAAAATATTCGCACAATTAGATGGTAGTAGATGGGCTTGTGACGGAGACAAATGCGTGCTTATGGAGGGCATCCCCTTGTAGAGTTGACCACAAGGCCTGCGAAAGGATGCACAAACTTTGTTGTACGCATAATTCCATAATTTCACGTATTCACACTGTCAAGCCAACAACAAATCCTTGTTTTGTTTTCGACTAGTCATTGGTGATTAATTTTCCATATAATGCACACTTTATAAAATCAAATTATGGCAATTCTCTATCATTGTGTCGTTTTATATTAGATAAGGAGGAGACTGAAAGTTATGGTATGGTCGAACATTTTAAAGAAATTTTTGTATAAATATATATATATATATATATATATATATATATATATATATATATATATATATATATAAAATTGTTTATTAGTAAATTTAAAATATTAGATATTTGTTAAAAACTAGTTAATTGGTGAAAAATAATTTAAAAAAAAATATCATTGTATAATATAAATATTGATAGAATGAAAGAAGTATGTTGATAATTGTTTAAAAATAGAAAACAAACGAAAATACAAATGATTTTAGGAAAATATTTGACATATTTTTTGTCCATTTAAAATAGAAAGTTGAAGAATTTAAAAATATTTTTTTCTATATAATTAAGAGATGTCAAATGATAAAATGTTTTACAATTAAAAAAATGGGTATACATCTTCATAAACAATCACTCTTATTACATTACTTTTATTTTAAATCCATGCGTATTTTCTTCATGAGAAATTTAGAAAAGGGAATAACTAAATATATTTAATTATATTCTATACAATATAATGAATAAATTGTAACCAACACATCCATATATCATGAAATGAAAATGTATAGTTACAAAAAAAATTAAATAGTCTCAATTCATATGATTGATAATGAAAATTTCAAGCTAGTAGCTAATTTAATTCATAGGGAACTTGTTAAACATATGTGTTACATCTTTAAAATATTGTAACCTATTCTAAAATCTATATATGTTTTTAGTAAAATTTCTTCTTGCTCATGCCCAAAATAAAAGAACACAAGTTAAAAAATACACCACTATTTAATATTTTAATGAAGTACAATAATATTATGTAAAACTAGACTTATTTGCATGCCAAACATTCAAGTTATCTCAATAACATTCATTATATTGGACAGATCTTTTTTTGTTTGAAAATACAATAAAAATACTATTTCATAATCCAACTAATATCTTTTCATTTGAATATTCGAAATAATTATATATTTAATTTGATTATCCAACAATTATATTTGATACCATATATGTTTATTCATTTTCAAATTAGTTATCAAATTTATATGTAAACTTCTCAAAACATGTTACATGTATTTTTTGTTTATCAAAATAAAAAAATCAATTCCAATTA
Organism: Torreya grandis; assembly: GCA_037957365.1. Lineage (NCBI taxonomy): Eukaryota > Viridiplantae > Streptophyta > Pinopsida > Cupressales > Taxaceae > Torreya > Torreya grandis. Next base: position 179,696 of record JARHVA010007013.1, read on the forward strand.
GTCTTTCACATTTTATATTTTTAAATAGAAATATTTAACAACACTATTCCCTTTATTAACCGTTGTTTCTCTTATAAGTAATTATATGAGTTACCCATTATTAAATTACCTAGCAAGGGCTTTATCATAGTCTTTTATTGTTTTTAAATTTATTCATTTTAACTTAAATATCAAATTAAGGGACTCAAACTCAATATCTGTCTAGAACAAGTATTTGCCAAAATGTACCATTTCCCCTTAAACATTTCAAAATAAGCAGTATACTAATTCATGCTTCAATATAGCAACAATACATTCTTTAATATCAATGCATTTGTTACGATAAAGCACCTATATAATATTTTTATCAACACAATAAGTTAACCAATTGTTTTTAATATTATCACACTACCTTCATATGCAAGATATTTAATACAAAATCAAATAAAATTATCCAAAAATCGTTTCTCTTTTCCTTCACTATAGAAGCATTTCATAGCCTTCGATGACAACTCATGTAATAAAAAACAAATTGATTTATATTCTTACTCCTTATGTATGTATGTATGTATGTATGTATGTATGTATGTATGTATGTATGTATGTATGTATGTATGTATTAAAACATTAATTTAGAAAAAAATTAATTATAAGATTGAACATTTAAACATAGCTTAAGAATTATATTTTTCATTGTAATAAAAAAATACAATCTGTAAAAAGAATTTTCCATATCTACTAAAATAAATATTTTTTATAATTGTAAACATGATTTTATTTAACAATAACATAATTATAAAAAGGGGGGAGTGTGCTCATCTCACATCCATGTGATGTCATCATGTATCCATGGACCTCATCAATCCCCAAGCCCAAGAAGATTCTTAATCATCTAAAACAATTCAGGGTTACCTAAAGATCTAGACAAAGATTTAAAGATAATTGGATGTAGACATATTGGCTTGAAGTTGGGTAAAAATAATCACACAACAAACAACCAAGCATAAGTATAAATCTCGAAAAGATCATTTAATAAGTTATAGGGTGTAATCTAAACATTATGTAATTCATAATTTTCATGATTTTATATTTTACAGTCTCAATCTGAGTGGAACTGGAATACACACCCACTTGATCCCAAGGTTCCATTAAGCCTATTTTCACACCCTTAAGTATATAAGTTACACACTAAACATAAATATAATTCACATATTTTTGACATATTATTTCATAGATTTGTAAAATAACATTTCACACATTTTCTATGTTTTAATTTATGAACAAGTTTTCAACAATAGAATCCCAAATACTACCCCCTTTACAAGATGAGGATAGTACAAATCCTAATCGATCATTTTTGTAAGGTAATTTTCTTATTATCTTATGATCCTACAAATTCTTGTATTCATTATCTCTATTCTCCTCTAATGTAGTTAACATTTGGGAATAACAATTAAAATAGAAGTGTTCATGCCAAAAATTACATTGAAGCAATTGATCCCTTGTCAAGTTTAAATGCCTAATTTGTTTAGCCCATTTAATGTTTCAAGTGTTCATTAGAGGTCAAGTGTCCTATAGTGGTATATCAGAAGCCAAGTTGAAGTTATGTTTGAGCATCTCAAAACCCTTGTTCTAATTACGTTAGAATAGGCCCCTGATTTAATTTCAATTTTGACAAGAACAATTTACATGGGAATGTTTTAAATATGACATGGACTTAGTTTAATTTTATACTAAGGTTTGCTCATTTTTATTAAATATGATAGTCAACATGTCAACAAACCTATGGAGGGATATGAGAATGACAAGTGGTAGCATCTCAGGTGCCCGAGTGGAAGATAAATAAATCATGGGCCCTTCCTTAAGTTAATAAGTCAACAAGCCCATGAGCAAGTGGAGAGATGATGCATGTCATAGTTGTGGTGAATAGAACAAATATTGACCAATAACATTTAACTGCTTGAACCAAGATCGATCGTCTATAGCGAATTCTAGTGTTAAGGAATCCAAATAAGATCGATGGTGCATATTTGATCCAGCTTCAAGATTGTAAAATAAAGTGACATGTATCTAGATTAGAGACAAGTAAGTGGCTTAGTCACTTGTAAGTCTGATCACAGGCTAGTTGGATCCGATGTAGCATGCCATGTGTTAATATGTGGCAATATTTGGGTTAAAAGTTAAAATTGATGGCTCCTTCATGGGTAGGAAGGAATTCAAAGCACAGAAAAAGGTGTATGGGCCATTCTAGAGCATATTTTTAGCTATGGATCATTTTTTGTCTCTACCATAACTTGATCATCTTAATGTCATCATTGTAAGAGCAAGTTGGTCAACGTCATGCATAAGAGGAAACACAGTTGTCTAGGAGGCTCCAAATTTTTAAGAAAGTGGTCAAGGGCATCTTTAGGTAGTTACACATGAGGACAAAGTTTGTTCAGCCTCCACCAAAAAAATTCACCTTCTGGATCATGTAAAAAAGCATCTCCAATCAATAAATAAAAGGGTTTTTTGAAAATATTCATCATTCCTTGTAGAGGAAGTTAGACCAATGATTTTTATGGTAAATGGATGAATATTTCAAGCAATATTTTCTAGATGGGAACATCTTAGTGGAATTTTAAGCACTTCTTTGTAATTTTACAAATTGTAACCCATACTCCCAGATTTGAACAAGGTGCAAAACATATAAATAGAGGGATTATCCTCTAACTTCAAAGGTTGTTGTTGGTCTTTGTTTTTATCTAAGTCAAGGTTCTACAAAAAAAAAAAATTGGAATCAATTGATATGTATAGATCTTGTATGCTTTTTAAGGTGGCTGCAAGTGTACAACCATTAGAAAGCTTTGACAGCATGTTTATGTCTCCCTTATCCAACATGGAAAAATCTCACCATGCTTGTCCCCATGACAACATTTTGAAAAATTAATGTTTGTAATATCTCTTTTCGAGTTAATGAAAATGCTTGTGGTTCTTTACTATTTCCTATTGATGAAGTGCAAAATTATGTTTCACATGTTATGCTGATTGGATATTTGGGTTTGTGTTCATTATTGGTTATCATTATGAGCACGGATTTAGATTATAAACCCTTTTCGCATTATTTTAAGATATGTTGTTGAATAACCTGTTAAGGCACCCTAGGTTTATGGACTTGATAGGGAAAAGTGTTTGAAAGATTATTTTTAGTGTATGTTTAAATATTTCAAATATCATTTGGCATTTTCCATTATCTTATATTTGAGTTCTCCCTACATCTCTGATAAAGATAATGTCATCAATATTTCAAGACACCCTACTATTTGAGAGTCACCAACACACCACACCCTTTTTTAATAAATTAAATAAAATGTCCTACCCTATAATACCCTATAAATATTACACCCTTTACATAATATAGGTGTTATTTGTCTACAAATGCATAAAATCTTGCCTATGTAACATGCATTTGCATCTTATGCTTTAAAAACCCAGCACTACAATTTTCCATTCAGCCCATGTTAAAAACTATTTATAATGAAGATTGCAATCACTCTCCCATCTATCTTGAATATTTTGTATGTGATCTAGAGCATTTATTCATTTCATGTGAAAACACTTCCCATGTAGGTTGAACATGTTTAGTTGTCTGGTCACATTTATGTCTCTTTATGCCAATAATCCCCATGAAGGTTGAATTGCAGAATCTCTCCATATGAGTAAGCTACCCTATACATCCTCTCACCTTGGTTTAGAGAGAGCTAGAACTAATAGGGGGCTGACCATACCCTTTGTCAGTGCCTCTCAGTCACTTTCTCTATTTAGTCCTATCTAGATGCCAAACCCTTCCCTTATTATAATGACATATCATCAGGTTTTTCATCTTAGTTTGCCATTTTCATCTAATGTGCAAGGTTGAGTAAAAGAGGTGTAGAATTGGGAACCAACACTCATTTGACATCATTGATGGGGATAGAAAACACACCTATGGGACTTATGTTTTTGGGAACTCTTTTAGAGAGCTATTGTTAATTTTAAATTATTATATACTCTATTGAATTGATTTGACTATCTTTGGTTCATCAATGTCACCACTCAACTGGCATCAATGTTAAGGACTCTTATATAGATCTGATTTCATTTTGAAGTTCTCTAACTATATTTGTACTATTCTGACTATCTTTGGTTAGTCAATATCACCAATCATCTGGCACCATAACTAGGGGCATAAAACACAACCATGGCACTTGTGTTGCCAAGGACTCTTGCATAGAGTTGTCATTTCAAAAATTTCTCTACCTATCATAAAAATCTAGCTATTTTTTGTTCATCAACTTCACCACTCAACTAGTTCTATTGTTGGGGACACTTCTTTTCACATGTGTTCTCAGGTTTAAAAAATTTATATACCATTATATTTGTTGTAAGTAATTTTAGCTGCATTTTCAGACAAGTTTGATCATATTATTTCATGTGTTTGAAATTTGGGGTTATTTAAGATTAATTTTTCTATTTTGGACATCAACTCCACATCGCTTCACTAGGGGACATACTAGGAATTGAAATATTTGACAATTTGACTTTTGCTAAGTTTATTACAAAGAGATGTTAAAATTACATGTTGGAAGGTGCTTTCTCCATAGTTGGACATAATTATGATAATTTTAATATCTTCTCCTTTTATCTCATCATTAAATTCAACAAGTATGTTTTTAGCATATATCAAAATCAATGTACTAACTATTATATTCTAGAATTGTGATTCTAGTGGCGACTCCAACTTTACTATTTGGTCTTAAGGAAGATTGGTGCATATCTTAAATATTTTAATTTTTGGATTTTATTGTTTTATTTATTACAAATATATAAGGATTGAGATCATTCTTAAAAGATGACTGATCCGATCAACTTGTCTCAACCCTAAGTATTCATCAAAGAAGAGGGAGACAAGTTTGAAGGCCTATTGAACAACAAGGTGTAGCTGCTAAATAGTGTCCTAACCACCAAGATTCTGATAATATTTTAATTTTTTTTGAACTTATCATTATTGAGGACTTTCCTAGCCATTTTAGTCATTTTGAAACTTATAATCCTATTTATTATCCAACTCTTTCTCAACTAGCTGAATCCCCTCCCAAGTTTGATCCTAGATGTCCCCCTCATTCAACCCCTCGCTTCCCTTTGCCAATTATTATTGAATATATAGTGTAACCAATAATGAGGCATAGTGACCCACATAATAATGAATGTCATGCATTTTGCATTCCCAGATTCAAATTTTTTGTTGACATGGAAGGTTATCCTAATGAAGTTCCAAATGAAGTAAGGAAATGTCTTCTAAAGTTTCAAGGGAATAATGTAGTGAGTGGTGATCAACATTTGATAAATTTTCATAATATTATGTAATATTATAATATTGATCATGAGGACATGTACATTAAGTCATTTATGCACAATTTGGTTGAAAATGCTTAAGAATGGTTCAATTCTCTAACCCTATGGATGCATTGATTCATGGGAAGAAATGAAGAATGTTTTTATAATTTAGTATGGTAATAGAATTGATCCAAGATTCCTTTTGGATAATTTTTAAAACATAAAGAATAACCCTAATGAGTGCATGCAAGACTTCAACACATGGTTCAACAAAGGTATGATGCAATTACCCGAAAACATAAGGCCTAGTGATACAATGTGCTTGATAAAATACTTTGATGACTTTGATAAGAAGGGTTCATATTAATTGTAGGAAAAGGATCCCATAAACCTATGGTTTCATTCAATATAGACATAAAAATAGAGAAAAACATAAAGGTTGTAGGAAAGACCATGAACAAGCAGGCTGATGTGAAGTTATTTTATCTTGAAAAAACATAGTCTACTTAGACTTCCAATCTTGAGGAGATGGTTAAGAATATAGCCTCCACTTTTAACAAGATGCCATATAAGCTTTCTAGGGTTGAGAAGGTGTCCCCTCATGTGTCTACTAGTTAATAAAAGGATCCAAATCTGAATCAAGAATAGACGGGACCTACTTTCCATAATCAAGATAATGATAGAGGGAAGATGCCTATACATGATGAAATAATAGATAGACATCAAAATAGAGTGATTGTGAATGGAGTATTTGATTTTTTAAAAACCAAAGTGAATATGGTAAGTTGTGGGATTGATGTTGATTGGTGTGACAAGTGCTTCATTCCATATCTTCCATGTGATGCAGCGAAACCAATTAACGAAGATGTCAATGAACCTGAGTCTACATCATCTAGTGATGAGATTATGATGTTCAATTGTCAAAGTACCCAAAGCAAGATATCCACCTCGAAAAAATTGATGAGTGATGCTATTTTTGATCTGTTTTGGAGTTTGGTACAAAAGGTATGTGTCCCAACTTATGAATTTTCTTGTGAGGTTAATATGGCATAGGCATATGAATTACCTATTCATTATTTTGACTTTTTAAGATAAATGATGAATTAAAAATATGATGGGGTAATTCCATTAGTTAAGGATAGATAGCTTTTAAGTAATTCAACAATTTCCCAAGAGAAGGTATATTAATTGAGAAACAAGTAACCAATTGTTGATCCTCAAGACACCACCCTTGTAAATCCAAAGGTAAGGGATGCATGTAAAGAATATAAAAAATCTATAATAGTTCTTGATATTCCAAAACTAGTACCCATTTCCCAAGTTGATAATCCTAGAGGTGCTCTCGCTAAAAATAAAGTAACTTTGTTATCTAGTATTCCTAATAGTGTGAATGATATTAAACAAAATCCACCATTGAAGGCTACTACTAAGCATACAAATCCACCCTAGCCTACTCCACATTAGACCTTAAGTGATTGAATTCTAGCTAACGGTTTTGTTACCCTTCTACCAAACACTCCTCCTCCTTAGCATGGTATATGTGATATGACCCAAGTGTTGAGCCAACTAAAAATCACTGTGCCACTTGTTAAACTATTAAAAATACCTGAGCATAAGAAGAGGGCATTTGAATACTTGGAATTTGGTGAGAATTAAACTACAAGTGAAATTGATTTAACCCAAACATGTTGAGAAAGTGATATATAATATGTAGAGGTTGTTGAACCCACTCTAGAAGTCTATTTGGGTACTATGTTGGTAAAGAGTCAGCTAAATATGGATCTATTTTATACAACCATGTTGATCAATGGTCTTATTTTATAGAACTTCATGTTTGATTCTAGTGTTTCTTGTAACGTAATGCCCCTAGGTGTCTTAAATGAGTTTAAAGTTAATATTACATTAACCTTTGGAAAGTGTTATGGTATGAACTCATGAGAAGTTTCAGTTGTTGGACAAGTCAAGGGGTTGGTAGTGTAGTAGGTAGTGCATCTAGGTAAATATTTGAATATGGATGTGGTAGTTGTGGACTACCCTGCTATGCCCTTAACCTTTGATGCATCTTTGGATATGTGTTGCCAACTTATGGCTTACATACCTCTTGTATATTCTTGTTACATTTATTTATGTTGTTAGTTAGGTCAGCATATGGATCAACCATGGCTAAGTAGACTATATATAGGAGGTAGTGGTTAGTATTTGATCATCATGTTATGTATTCTACTCTTAGTGCATCTTTTTAGAGGTTTTCCCCTCTAAGTGGCTTTGCTATATTATCTAGTATTCTGCTCTATTGTCAATTATTTCTATGTGATCTCTTATATTTGCTTATTTTGTGTGATATAAAATCATTCGGTGTGAACATATAAGTAAATTCATTACAAGTGGTATCAGAGCTTCAATTTGGGAAAGTTTCCTATGGAATTATATTTTTGGATCTGGTGAGACATGACTTCTATGAGGGGAAGGAGTAAAAAAAATAAGTTGCAATCTGGGAAGAATTATTTTTTTGTCAGCGCAGTATTGTTTAAAGTGCTTTTTTATAAAAAATATGGAAAATTAATTTTTTTGCCCTATATAATTGTAGTCATTGTACTAATCTTGACGAGATAATCACAATAGTATATTTGACTGGTACACTTTTTTGTGCCAAAATGTTTTACCCTAGTACACAAAGGCAATCTTTGGATTCATCTTGGTGAGGAGATCAAAATGGTACCATGCTCTGGTACACTTTTTTTGGGGAAAAAACCCTCTTAAGGTTTGTATATGGTTGGTCCTTTTACATGAGGACAAAAAGGGGGGCAATAAACACTAAGACTCGTACCAATAACATGAAATTTGGAACTTTAAATCCCTTTATTTCTCTATTTTAGGGATGACTTTGTTATAGTTCAAATTGATGTTTTAGAGATGCACGAAGAGATTAATGGGGTTCACGATCAATTCAATCAGATCACTTCTTCATTGGTTGCTCTTTCATCTCAGTTATAGTCAGGCAACCCTCCACTTCATCATTCAGGTCCTCCTCCTCTCAACACTAACAGCGCCAATTCTAGTATGAAACTGATGTTGCCTAAAGTGGACATGTGTAAGTTCAATTGTAAGGATACTCTGACTTGGATTACCCAACTTGAGAATTTATTTTATCTTCATCAAACTCTTAGTTCTTAGAAGGTAATAGTGACATCTCTATATCTAGAACCTAAGAAATTCATTTTCTATCATTAGTTATGTGCTTAAAATAATAAGAATGGTGATCTTGTTACATGGTCTATTTTCAATAATGAGTTATTGTCTCATTATCAAAATAATGTCTTTGACAACTAATTTATCCAATTAGACAAAATTTAGCAAATGGGAATTGTGAAGGATTATATTCATTAGTTTTTCAATCTATCTTTATGGGCGAAAGACATTACTGAGGATAATTTGATTGATATATTTTTAGTTGGTCTCAAAGATAGCATCTGATTGGATGATTGAATTTTCAACCCAACAACTATATCATAAGCTATCCCACACGCACGCATGCTAGAGGAAAAAGAGATGTTCAAACAAAAAACCTTTACTATTGGTCATGATTGCACCTTTCTAACACCATCATATCCTTAACCCACCAAACTAACACCTCAAAAAATTAAGCAGAAGAAAGCTAAAGGGTTTTATTATGGTTGCAACAATAAATGGATTAAATACCATAGTTATGTTGAAAATAAGTTATTTTACATTGAAGGTGCCAATAAAGATGACAATGATGAGGAGGCACTTGGTGAGGATGAAGAAGGTCCTAAGGAGCAATTTGAAGACTTTCAGCCTAATATTTTCTATCATGACATTATAGGTATTATTACTCCCCAAACTCTTAAGGTGGTGTGTTTCTTAAGAAAATAGGACACTATTCTAATTGATTCTGAGAGCACACACAACTTCATAAATATTAAGTTGGCTACTCTCTTGAACTATTTCATTTATCCTGCTCTAGAATTTTAGGTCATGATTATGAATGGTGGTACTATCAATTTCTCAAGAAAATGCCATAGTATTAAGCTAGCCATGGGAGACTACTTGGATTCTCCTATGTTTTTTATTCCCATGGGGGGAGCTGACATTGTAATGGGAGTACAATGGCTCACCACATTAGGCACTATTTAGATGAATTTTCAATAATTATTCATACATTTTCATTATGAAGGAATGACAATTGAGATAAGATGTTTAAGGGATAAATTTATACAACTTTTTATCTCCCATCAAATGATAAATATTCTCTAAAAGGGTATTGAAGGATTTGTAACTCACTTGTTTTTTATGGAAATTCATCCAACTCAACCATCTACACCTCCTAATCTACAACAAATGATTGATGCCCATTTAGTTATTTTTGGTGATATACCAAAAATAATTCCACCTAGCTGCACACATGATCATGCTATCAAACTTATTACTAGTAGTAAACCACCCAACATTAGGCCATATAGGTATCCTTATGCCCAAAAAAGTGAAATTAAAAATATGGTACATGAAATGTTGGATACAAGAATCATTCACCATAGCCAAAACAAATATTCTTCACCAGTTGTCATAGTAAAAAATAAATATGAAACTTGGAGGATGTGCCCTAACTACAGGGAACTCAACAAGTACATTATAAAAGATAAGTTTTCTATTCCTATCATTGATGATTTGATAGATGAATTAATTGGTGCTCTTTATTTTACCATGTTAGAACTATGTTCTGGGTATCATCAAATCTGGATTTGTGATGAAGACATACCTAAAACTATTTTTAGGACTCATGAGGGCCATTATGAGTTTTTGGTTATACCGTTTGGGCTAACAAATGCATCATCTACCTCTTAGAGTTTGTTGAGTACTATTTTTAGGCCATTTTTTAGGAAATTTGTTTTGGTATTTTTTGATGATATCCTAATTTACAATAAAACTTGAAAAGACCATTTGTACCATGTGAAATAGGTACTTTCAATTTTGGAACAACATCAATTGTATACCAAACATTCCAAATGTACTTTTGGATCTTTTTATGTTGAGTATTTAGGTCATCTAGTTTTGCATAGAGGATTAAAAGTGGATCCTAAAAAAATCTAAGCATTAGTGGACTGACTGATTCCTAAGACACTTAAGAAACTAAGGGAATTGATGGGGATAATTGGTTACTATCATTTATTTTTCAAAAATTATGGTAGCATTGTAGCCCCACTCACATCTTTGTTGAAGAAAGACTCCTTTCAGTGGAGTGATACAACTCCCAAGGCATTTAAACAATTGAAATTAGTGATGTGCACCACTCTAGTGTTCGCTACCCCTGATTTTTCCAAAATTTTTGTTGTTAAATGTGATGCATTTGGGTATGGTATGGGTGTTGTACTCATGTAATAAGGTAGACCACTTACATTTGAAAGTCATCAATTGAAGAGTAAAAATTAGCACAAGCCAATTTATGAGAAGGAAATGTTGGCTATTTTCCATGACATTAAACAATGGAGGCCTTATTTGATGGGTCATCACTTTCAGGTAAAGACTGATCATGATAGTCTCAAATATATTTTGGAGCAAAGGTTATCATCTAAAGAATAATATAAATGGGTAACTAAGATGTTAGGCTATGATTTTTAAATAGTTTATAAGAAAGGTAGGGACAATGTAGTGGAATATGCACTATCTAAGAAGGATGAATTAGTTGAGGTCTTGTTATATGCTATAACCATTCTACAGGTAGATTGGCTAGAGGAAACACAATCAGAATGGGACAAGGATAGCACTACCCATGATTTGATTCAAAATCTTCAACAAGTTTTAGGTGGATTTGAAAAATACACATGAAAGGGTGATGAATTATGTTATAAAGATAGATTATACCTATATAAGAATTATCTTCTTAAACAATAAAACCTTTAAGAACTTCATGCAACTCCACTTGGGGGTCATTCAGGATGTTTGAAAACCTATCATAGAATCAAGCAGGATTTTTTTTGGGAAGGACTCAAGGGGGATGTCCAAAAAAAATGTGGTTGAATGTATGATTTGCTAATAAAATAAAGGATAAACCATCAAAACTCTAGGTCTTTTGTACACTTTATCCATCCTAAGACAATGTTGGGAAGAGGTGTCTATGGATTTCATTATAAGATTACTGAGATATGATGGTTAAAATGTTATCATGGTGGTGGTAGATCATCTCAGTAAGTATGCTCATTTCTATTATTTATCATAGCCATTTGTTGCTAGTATAGTATCTTCTTCTTTTTTTAATACAATTTAGAAATTGTATGGTACCCCTAAAATCATTGTTAGTGATCGAGATCCCATCTTAACTAGTAATTTTTGGACTGATTTATTTACATATCTGGGAACCTAGTTGGCTCAATGTTCATCTTATCATCCTCAATTTTATGGACAAACTGAGGTAGTCAACAAATGTCTAGAAGGATATCTCCATTATTTTGTTTTTGATAAAAAGGATAAATGGGCTCATTGGTTACCACTTGCTGATGGTGGTACAATACTTTTGTTCATAGTTATTCAAAAATGCATCTATTTATAGAACTATATGGATACCACCCACCATCCATAACTTCAACTTTGAAGTTCCATCCTAAGGTTCGTGTAGTTGAAGAGCATATTCACCATCAACAGGAGGTTCTTGCCAGTTTGCATGAAAATTTAGTCATGATCCAAAATTACATGAAATAGTAGGCAAATAAACATAGGAGTGAGAGGCACTTTGAAATTGGTGAATTTTTTTTGTTCACTTACATCAATATAATCAAATGTCCTTGAAGAAACCAAAAAAGGATAATAATTTATCCCCTAAGTATTATGGGCCTTATCAGATCTTGAAAAAATTGGTAGTGTGGCCTACAAGTTAGAGTTTCCTTCCTCTACTCACATACATCCAATATTTCATGTATTATCCCTGAAGAAATTCATTATACATAAAGTGGTTACCAAACTGAGTTACTAGAATTGGATGAGGAAGCAGTAGTTATTTTTGACCTTGAGGTGATCCTTCAAATATGTACTAAGCAGTTATGGTCTCAAGAAATTAAGGAGTACCTGATCAAATGGAAAAAAATATCCTATGAATATGCTAATTAGGAGGATGAATCCTTTGTGTAGTAATATCGAGAGTTGACTTAACATTGAGGACAATTTTGTTTTGAAGGGTAGGGGCATTCTACACCCTTAACCTTTGACATGTCTTGGGATATACGTGGTTGACTTATGGCTTACATACCTTTTTTATATTTGTGTTACATTTATCTATGTTATTATTTAGGTTGGCCTATGGAATAAACATGGTTAAGTAGACTATATATAAGAGGTAGTGGTTAGTATTTGATCATCATGTTAATTACTCTGCTCTTAGTGCATTGTTGTGGAGGTTGCCCCCTCAAAGTGGCTTTGATATATTATCTAGTATTCTAATCTGATATCAATTATTGCTATGTTATCTCTCATATTTTATTATTTTATGTGACATCAAATCATATCATGTGAACATCTAAGTAATTTCATTACATGCCCACTTAATTGAGGGATGTTGTTATCACATAAATGGGCTGGTAGCATGGGTACAAGTGTACAAATAGACCATTCCTATGCCACCATTCCATTAGAGGGTAATAATGTCAAAATTTATATGTATTTGAAGATGTTACATGTAATTGAAGATCCAAAACATGCTCAAAATGATGTATTATATATAAATGTTGGGCTTGGAAACTTCATTGGGATTGTTGACACTAGCGAACAACTTGTTGCTCTTGATGCTAAACCTAAAAGTGAAGGTGTAGTTTAGAAGGTGTGTTTTGATGGAGCTTGATCCAATCTTGGAAATGGAAAAGGGGTTGTATTATATGCACCCAATGGTAAGTGTCTCATGTTTTCTTTTAAGCTATCCTTTGAGTGCACTAATAATACTTCTAAGTATGAGGCACTCTTGCTTGGTTTATAGAGTACCTATGAACATAGAATTAAAATCTTGATTTCCAAGGGTGATTTTGATCTACTGGTAAAATAAGTACACAATGCTTATGCTACCAAAAGAAAAAAGTTGAAATAATATCATCATATTGTCTGGGATTTTCTTGAATTCTTTGATGCATTCAATCTTTGTTATCATGATATAATTTTTAATGAAGAAGATGACAAACTTATAGGGTTAGGTACTCAATTTGACATCACAATTATAGTCCCTCATTGTTAGTATCAAGTGTAGGTGCTTGTTAGGACATCAATCCCAAACAATTTTCATCATTGGTAGGTGTTTGATGATGATGAACAAATTAAGAGGTTTGTAATTTGTGAATCTGAGTTCCATTATCAACTCATAGACTTACAATCTATGGTTTAGGTTTGTGATAGAAAAGAAACCTTATTTGGGAAGGACATTACACAATTGAATAAAAAAATGCTCCCTAGAGGATTGGTGAGTTTAGAAGCATATTTTGATGGAGCAGATAGAGTCAAGACTCAAGACTCATTTAGTCCAAGGATGTGACTGAGTGTAATTTGGGTTCTCATGAGAATGCAAAGAAGGTTTTGAAGGGTACTCACCTAAGTGTAACTGAGAGTCAATATTACATGTAGATTGTAAGAAAGTAACATGATTGTTTAGCATGGTCTTATTCTGAGTTTAAAGTGTATAAGGAAGACTTGTTCTAACATGCCATCCCATTATACCCTAATAACAAGCCTTTCAGGTAGAATTAGAAACAAAATTAACCTCATCTTGGACACTAATATGCGAGATGAATTAAAAAATCTAAGGGACAGTGGTATCATTCAACGCATTAAGTTTTCATCATGGGTTGAAAATTTAGTCCCTATGATAAAAAAATATGGGGACATCTGCTTTTATGTGGATTTTCAAAATTTTAATAAAGCTTCTTTGAAAGATAATTATCCCCTATCTAATATGGACTACTTGTTGTAAAGTGTTATAGGATAAAAGATGTTATCCACTTTAGATGGCTTCTCTAGATAAAACTAGATTATGGTGAAGGAATTCAAGATACCCAACACCACATTTATAATGCCTTAGGGCACATATATAATAATGAGGATGCCTTTCAGGGTAATTAATGTTGGTGTCACATTTCATCAAGATATGAGTTTTTATTTTATAGGGATTATTAACAAGTTTATAGTTGTGTATCAGGATGATATTATTATTTATTCCAAAAGTAGAGAAGAACATTTGGAGCATCTAGAAAAAGTGTTGATCAGATGTTGGGAGTTTGGTATTTCACTTATTCCAAATATGGTGTCATGTTTGAACCTAAGAGGGTAGAAGACATTAATAAAGTGCCCATATCATAGTCCAAGAAGGGAATTCAATCCTTCTTTGGACAAAGTAATCTCTTAAGGAGGCTTATGTCCAAATTTACAGAGATTACTTTGCCTATCACTTCTATGTTGAAGAAGGACCAAGCCATCAAGTCAAAAGACAAGGCCATAAAGGCATTCAATAACATCAAGGGAGCTTTAAAGTCTACTCCTATTTTGGCTAGACCTAACTACACTAAGCCATTTTAGATATTCTCTTTTGCATCATATAATAATTTTGTTGCTTTTGTATTGCAAAATAATGAAGATGGTAACAATTAACCTATATATTTTTTTAATAAAGCTATATAAGATGTTGAACAAAAGTAAATCATTACGGTAAAAAAGCCTTCGGTCTCTTAAAGGTTATCATGATGTTCAAGCCTTATATTCTAAGTTCAAATATTGTTTCCTATGTCTCACATACCATGGTGAAGGACATTTCAACTCAAACTAAAGTATCTAGCAAGAGATGTAGGTGGGTCAACAAGTTGCAAGAATATGACATGGATATTCAGATCACAAGTTAGCGTGAAGGATGGGTCTAGCCAAGCTCATGGATGAGACCAATTTGAATGTTTTTGAGTTAAATACTTCTATTTTTAATGTTGATGATTTTTTGAGTCAATTTAATATGTCTCCATGGTATAAATACATTATTTAATACATCTAAAATTTGACCTATCCCCCTAACTTGGATAAAAATCAAAGGAAGACTCGTAAGCTTATTTCCCAAAAGTACCTCTTGACTGAAAATGGATTTACATGCAATAATCTAGATGGGATTTTCCTAAGATGCATGCTAAGAGGTCAAATCGCTGACCTAATTAAAGACATCCATAGTGGAGTATGTTGTGGCCATTTTGAACATAAAGTTACAAATCATAAAATTTTAAGAACTAGTTATTGGTGGTTGTCACTATTCAAAGATGTAAAGTTAGAAACTACAAAAAATGTCAGTGCTTTACTAGGAGGATGAAAGCTTCAGGTTCTCTTCCTTTATATCCTATGATAATTGAAGGCCCATTTGGACAATGGGTAATGTATTTTATTGGAGAAAATATTGATTCTTTAAATACTAGACATAAGTGGATACTAGTTATAACTAACTACTTCAAAAAATAGGTTGAGGCAGTCCCTACATAGAAGGATACACACCATGTGGTTATGGATTTTTTGTTATATAAGATTATTTGTAGATTTGATGTGCCTATCAAATTTGTTGCTAATAACTCCATTTGTTTCAAAGCTAAACCTTTAGTGGAGTTGTGCAAAGAGTACAATATTGAATTGACCTATGATTCCAATCACAACCCTTAGGGAAATAGGCAAGCAAAATATTGTAGAAATAAATTTCTCAAAATCATTAGATGAACATTGGAAGCAAAAAAGAATAAGTGGGGTGAACAATTAGAGTTTACTTTATGGACTGATAGGATCAAACCCAAGAGAGATATAGGTGAATAGTTGGAGCTTATCTATGGAGATCAAGTAGTTTTTCCATTGAATTTGCAATTGCAAACTTATTAGCTCATGCAACAACTAGAAGATGATGATAAAATCAACCACTACAAAATTAGGATGAACTAGATTATTGAGCTTGATGAAATTCAAAGACATGCTCATGAAATACACCTCAATTTCATGGAAAAAATAAAGAATATATATGATATGAAGGTCACTATAAGAACCTTCCAAGTAGGTGATCTGGTTTTGGGATAACAAGTATGAAGAGAAAGGCAAGCATGGAAAATTTGATGCCTTGTGGATGGATCCCTATTCTATTGACTTCTAGACTAGGAACATAATTTATTCCTAAGAAACTTGGATGGTGAAATACTAGAGCTTTCAGTCAATGGTAGACATCTGAAACACTTCTTTGATTAAGTATGCAACTGTGTACATAATTTTATAATATATAGTATTTTTACTTTGTTGCTTTATCACCCCTTTGCTTTGGGCCTTACTCGTATAGTTTCATTTCATGTTTTTGGTCATGTTTTTTTAGATAATCCTAATATTTTTTTTAGTCTCCCATTATTTTTTGAACCTTTATGGTTGTGTTTGATGATAAATTAACTAAGTGTCGATTATGTGACCTAATGGATTGGCACTTGATCTTATGATCTGGGGTTCTTTAAAATCTCATATGGGGTGTACATCCCCAGGTGAGAGCCAATGATAGTGCCCAAAATTGAACTAAAATAATTGATCCCTTGTTAAGCTTAAATGCCTAATTTGTTTAGCCCACTTCCTATTTTAAGTGTTCATCAGAAGTCAAGTGTCTTGTAGTGGCCTATCAAAATCCAAGTTGAAGTCATGTTTGAGCATCTCAAAACCCTTGTTCTAATTGCCCTAGCTTAGGCCATTTGATTGAATTTCCAATTTGGTAGGAACAATTTATGTAGGATCACTTTAAATATGTCATGAACATAGATTAATTTTATACTAACATTTGGTCATGCTTATTAAAATGAAAAAACCTTAATCTAAAATTCATATTTCATCCCTTTTATATCCCATGGTCCTTAGTCAATTTTATCTATTATAATGGTCTAACTAATGCTTGGTCCCTTTATTATAAACTTAGATTAAAGTTCTATCCTAAATCCTCTATTATATATAACAAAACCTTAGGCTATGAATTTATATTAAGTTCTTTATTCCATAAAATATGACTTAATCATTTTCATTGTTAACTTGGAACCAATCATAATTGACCTGGTGGATCACAATCAAATGATGCACATGAGCTCAAGAAGAGTTGATCAAATAGTACATATAAAAGTCAATAATTTAATAATCCTGATCAATGATTTGTGTTCAATTGGGAAGAGTTGATGGAATGGTGCATGAGCAATATTGAAATGTTAACACTTCTAAGAGATCCATGAGAGTGAAAAGTATCACCATCTTGATGGGCAGTGTGAAGATCCAATGACACATGATAGAGTCAACATGTTAACAAACCTATAAGTGGATCCAAGAATGAAAAATTTCACCATATTGGGTGATCTATAGGTAGATCAATGGTTCATAGGCCCTTATATAAGTAAATAAGTCAACAAAATTATGAGAAAGAGTGGAGATGATGCATGTCATAACTATGGTTAATAGAAAAAATATTGACCAATATTGTTCAACCAGACAAACCAACATTGACAATCCATGATAAAGGTCATGGGTAAGGACTCTAACTAAGATCGATGGTGCATATTTGATCTAGCTTTAAGACTGCATGAAAAAGTGACACATGTCTAAATTGGAACCAAGTAAGTGGCTTAGTCACTTTTAAGGCCCACAAATGCCTAGTTGGATTTGGTGTGGCATGTCATGTGTCAATGTTTTGTAATATTTGGATTGAGAGTTAAAATGGATAGCTTCTTCATGGGAAAGCAAGAATTTAAATCATAGAATAAGGTTTGTGGTCCATTTCAGAGCATATTTTTGGCTTTAGATAATTTTCTACCTCTACCACAGTTGGATCATCTCAATGCCATCATTCAAGAATAGGTTGTTCCGTGGTGTGAATAAAAGGAAAGGTAACTATCTAGGAGGCTCTAGATATGTAAGCAAATGGTCAATGGAATATCCATGTAGTTACACATGAGGACAAAGTTTATTCAACCTCCACCACATAATTTGAACTTCTAAATCATGTAAAAAGCATCTCTAATAAAGAAATCAAAGGGTTTGTTGCAAATTTTCATCATTCCTTGTAAAGGTAATTAGAACAATGATTTTTCTAGTAAATAGATGAATATTTTAGGTGTGGCAAGGAATATTTTCCATCTAAGAGCATCTTGGTAGAATTTGAAGGGTTGTTTTACAATTTTACAAATTATAACCCATAGTTCCAAATTGGAATAGGTTGTAAAATGTATAAATAGAAGGATTCTCCTCTATTGTCAAAGGTTGCTATTGGTATTAAGTTTTCTCTAAGTATAGGCTATGTAAAAAAAAATTGGATCATTTTCTATGTGTAGATTATGCCTTTCTAAGGTGATTACAAGTTTACAACCATTAGCAATCTTTGAGAGCATGTTTATGTCTCCCTTGTCCAACATGGATAAATCTCATCATGCTTGTCCCCATGACATCATTTTGAAAAACTAATGTATTTAATATCTCTTTTGATGTTAATGAAAATCCCTATGGTTTTTTGCTATTTCCTATTGATGAAGTGCAACAATGTATTTTTCAAGTTATGTTGATTGGGTATTTGGGTTTGTGTTCATTATTAGTTATCATTCTGAGCATAGATATAGATTATAAACCCTTTCTACGTTATTTTAAGGTATATTGTTGAATAACTTGTTAAGGCACCCTAGGTTTATGGATTTGACAAAGAAAAGTGTTTGAAATATTAGATTCAGTGTATGTTCAAATATTTCAAGGATCATTTGGTATTTCCCATTATCCTATATTTGAGTTCTCCCTACATATTTACTAAGGATAATTTCATGAATACTGTAAGATACCCTACTATCTGAGAGTCACCAACACACCACACATTTTTTTTATAAAATAACTAAAGTATCCTACCTTATCCCACCCTAAAAATAATACATCCTTTACATACTATAAGTTTTGTCTACCTTCAAATACATAAAATATTTCCTATTAACATTCATTTGCATCTTATGATTTAAGGACCCATCATTGCACTTTTCCACTCAACCCATGTTGTTGAAAATTATTTAGAATGCAGATTGTAATCACTCTCCCATATATATTCAGTAGTTTATCTGTAATCTAGAACATTTTTTCATTCCATGTGAAAACCCTTCCTGGGTGGGTTAAACAAGTTTGGTTGTGCCGTAGTCACATTTGCGTCTCTTTGTGCCAATAATCCCCATGGGGGTTGAATTGTAAAATCCCTCCATGTGATCAATCTACCACATAGGTCCTCTCACCTTGGTCCTTGTAGAGCTAGAAGTATCAAGGAGCTAACCATACCCTCTATCAGTGCCTCTCAATCATTATCTCTATTCAATCCATTCTAGATCCCAAACCCTTCCCCAACTATAACAATATATCATCTAGTTTTTCATCTTAGTTTTTTATTTTCTTCAATTTTAAATATTATCTCCCTCACTAAGGTGGTTATAGTTGTAAAACCATTAGAAAGCTCAGAGAGGATGTTTATATGTCTCCCCTGCCCAACATGGGGGAAATCCAGCATGTTTGTCCCCATGGAAGCATTTTGAAACAATGATGTATTTAAAATTTTCTTGTAAAGTTAATGGGAAATATTTGTGGTTCTTACTATTTCCTTTTGATGAAGTGTACTAATGTGTTTTTCAAACGTTAATGATTGGACATCTTGTTTTATGCTCATTACTAGTTGTCATCTTAGACTTAGATCTAGATTGTAAATCTCTTTCTATTTAATGTTTGGAAATATGTTGTTGAATAACATGTTAGGGCACCCTAGGTTTATGGATTCAATGGGAAAAACTATATTATAATATAATTTTATTCTATGTTATGGGGTCACATGATCATTTTTGTATTTGTATCTCATTGCCACCAATATGTGAAAATTACTCTTTATAGTTCCCACTAGAATGAATTTTAGTTTTCTACATCTTTGTAATAGGTGATGTCATGAATGTTG
>JARHVA010007013.1:212500-320000 GCA_037957365.1 Torreya grandis
AAGACATAACTACTAGTTTTCTCAAAAATAGTCATATAAAGTAGTCTTAAGTCATGGAAACATAAGTAGCTATATATAATGAAGCAAATCATAGTTCCCACGGAACATAATAACATACCATTCATTGTATAATACTCTAACACTATGTAATTTGTAAACCATGGTTTAGTTTTTTAGAAAAACTACTAAGCCTCAAAATCAAGATAATTATATGGAAACACATATTGCATACAATAGTTAGAACATTCAGACCTTTGTTTTCTCAAAACATATGTAATCCAGTTTGACAATAGTTTATATTTAGGGGTTTATAAGAAATCATTTCCCAAACTAACTTTAATTATTCCTTTTACTTTTTAGTTAAAATTTCCCCTAAGAATACTAACTAAAATACTCTACCCCTAAGTTCATGCATATGATAACAATCATGAACACGTAACTTAATACAAGTTAAAATTCCACATGTTAGTTTCTACATATTAAATAGTCTAAAAGCTCCACAAGTTTCAACCCAAAATAGGAGGTGGATATGTACTCACCTCATATACAACCTTCACCATTGGGTCACTCATTAATCTAAACCTGTAAACTACTCAAAAGTGTACAAGTGCTCCTAAGGGTACACACTCAATGTTCTCCATGCACATTACATGAATGTCTCATGCTAATAATACTCACCATGTTATACAAGAGGGTTTATCAAGTCCTAAAACTCTAACCATGTTGTAACATGGTTTCACACTGAAGTGCTAGTAATAAAAATACCTATGTAATACTTCATGTCACTAAGTTCACAACAGTGAATAGAAAGACGTGAAAATGCTAATGGACTCATTAGGTCCTAGATTTTGAATCACAACTTTAATACCACATGTAACATACCATGTAGTTGTACTTATAAAAATATAGATTTTAATAAAAAAGGCTAAATACTGAACATTCATTCAACCATAATTACCTAAATACTTTAGTGAGTCACATAATCAACAATTTCAAGAAGTAACAGATCTGACATTCCAATACTACAAGCAATGGAAAATAAGATAAGATACTGAAAGTTCACTAAGTCACTAGTGACATTAGTACAAATTGCTATTCACATGTAAAGTGCCATACTAATTCATTTGGTCACATGGATTTTTTTATGCAATCTAAACAACCCTAACATAGCTTAAGGATTTAGACCAATTTACCCATCACAACATTGGAAGCCTACATATCCGCTCCTCATAATCAGGGTTCAATTTAGTTCTCCTTTCACTTATGATTATCTCCTCTATGAGATGTCATCACCAAAGGGGTTGACACTCTAAGCCCAATAGATAAAAACTACTCATGACACAGATGATCTTTTAAATCTCTAGTCTATAATCCCATAGCAGAATGTCACACTCCAGTATAACACCTTACTAATCTAGGCTTATGTGCTTACCCGAACACTCTTACATAAAACCTAGATAATAATAATGATGAAGGAATCCACATTCCTAGTTTCAAAGAGAATCACATGTTAGGCATAGGAATAAGCTATGTATATAGGACAAATCAAGTCATAAATTACATAATAGTCAAACCTATCATTCATTTATTCTCTCAAGATTATATGCACTCATACAAGTTGTCCCACTAAGTGCTATAAAAATATTATTCAAGTAATAACCATTAAAAATTTTGAATGGTAAATTTAGGTGAGTGTCTAAACATAAAGCTATAGTATGTACCACTTGAGTATATACATCTAAGCTGAAGTATCCTATGATATCACATACTATCATAGTTTATGATCACTATACCCAAACATTATTAACCATAACATATATATTTATTTAGCTATGGGTCAAGATATAACAAATATAATGCATACAATATGGGTACTTTTCATACTATATAACTCTATGAAATCCCATAATTTCATAGTTTTTTGTGCTTGAGCAACCAACTCAAAACCAATAACAATCTTACACCTAACCATAATAATAAAGTAAGTTTGGATTATACTATCTGGGTACACCTTCAATAATAATTTGATGAGAACATAATCTCTAGGCACACCTCACGATGCACTATGTTACTATAGAAATTTATAATCACTTGCACAATTAACTTTCTCATGAAATATACTGCATATGCTACAAACATGATCTTACCAATAAGTTTGCATAATAGTACTATGCTACACAAATGATATTTGATTTTACTATCATTATAAGGAAATCTATAGTAGATGTCACATTAACAAATACCTCTTAGGGTTAGTTTCTTATGTCTGCACTCACCCCTCGAGCTACCAGACATATCTGTGATGTTATCTACATGCTAAGAATTAAGGCTAGATGTAGTTCTCTCAAACTAGTTGAGAATGGACACATACTCCTTATAGAAGTGGCAAGGTTTAAGAATTAAAAAAAATCATTTGACAATAATATAAAATTATTATGGTATGGATTCAAAAGGATTTTCCACATGTATTACAAATCCAACTAAGTTAATTTCTAGGTAAGATATTTCATTTGCATAAATAACACCTTTTTTCACCTTTAGAGTTAGCAATAAGAAAGGCATTATTTACTTTAAAAGAGATTCTAGATTAAGGACATAACTCATCATATATTTCTATTATTCCCATATGGCTATATAAATTTCTTATATATGTATGCTATCAACATAATATGTACTGTACTCTAGTTCTCATGGCAACTTAGTCTTTCTTACTATGGTTTACATTTAAGTATGTGATAATGCATGAATTACTCTTTATCTGATACACATGAGTACCATCAAATACATACTTATAAAAATCACTAACCATGATAATAAACTAGTCAGAATCCAAAACTATCGATTTTTATAGTCACGAGTAAACAACCACATTTACTTAAATTTGTTATAAGATGTATAACTTATACCTATACAACCAATGAACCTGCTATTATAATTAGGAGCCAATACATGCTGCTATATAGCATTAGTTTCATAACCCATTAGTCACCATAACTTATCGTAATGTAAATACCATGTATAGTCACGAGTATACAAGTTTATTGTTTGCATTTTAAGTCGGAGTATCACAAAGATCATTGCTAAATAATGTTAAAGACCAAATACTAATTGGATGACATTATACCAAAAAAAATATTAATGCTATGTTTACGTAGATGGTCAAACTATATAAAGTTACCAATATATCTTAATCAACGTATATATACATATTAAATTCTAAATATTAAAATATGGATAAGGTTTCTTTTCAAGAATGTCATCTTAACTTCCTATTATCTCATGGATATCAAATGTCAAATCACTTTAGAGGTACATCAATATTATGCACCGATTGTATTGATCAAGGCAAACATGCATTTATTTAGTCTTTTCAAGGCAGTGTAAGGAAAGACATATGGGATGTTTTCTTTATGGCTCAAAAATGATTCATCCCACCCACATCAAAACTCTAAAAACATGACGTCCTCACCTAATATTTCCATCAATTAAACTCAGAGCATTAATTATACATGATTATAAAATATGAAAGCTCACCTATGGCAAGAAGACTACATGACATATTTCTAGACACTTGGAAGCAAAATACTTATTTTAATTGCATCTCATTGGTAATATAATGCAGGCTGGCAGGAAAACTCAGTTTCAAACCGTAATACAGAAATCCATGTCAAAACTAAAGTTCCACCCAACATTTAATCTTGCATTAAAGGGAAACAATTGTTATTCAATTCACTCAGTGATTTATCTAGTAAACTCAGTGTTTGATGAAGTGATCTCAACAATTATTTATTTGACTCAACAATAAATATATTCAACCATTATATAAATGCATCTTAATTGAAGATAAGGAGTTTTACTATATATATCTAGGACTTAAAATATACAACAAAACACAGAGCTAATTCATATATATATATATATATATGCTCAACACTTAAGTATCCACTTGGTGATGTTATTAAAAGCACAACTCAATATATAATAATGTAGGCCAATGATTTATGACATTTTCTATATAGACTCAGATTTTTGTCTAACACTAAATGCAAGTCTAGAGGTAATTAAAAAAATTAGGTTATTGCTTAATTGATTTTCCATCTTGGTGGAATTGTAATAGATATCCACTTAGCAAGGCGACTTCCATAAAACACTAAGCGCTTGAGTTAATGAAGCCAGCGTTGGATACAAATAACTCTTCATTTTAAAATACAACTCAATACTTATAAATAAAACCCTAGCATTACAATGTCAATCACAATAATTAAATCCATGTTTGATGTTTTCTTATAAACTCAGTTTTATTATTGAGATTAACATTTCAATTGTGCGACTAGCGCTTCATGCAGTGTAAATAATTTATTACCCAGCTTTGTATGATTACCGAGACTTATCTATGATGTTACTCCTTGATGGTATAAAAACAAACATAGGAGTCCAATATACATGCAGACCTTTCTATTAAAATGGAAGGTTCTTAGAAAGTAAAACGTAATCTCTTGAATGAGACGTTGGTCTTAATTGAACGTAACACGTAATCTCTTGAATGAATCCTACCCAAAGAACAGAAAGAGTCAAAGCAAGGTGAGACACCTTCCAAAACATGGAATGTAACACTGGACACGTAAGTTAATAAAAAAGAAAGCACTGAATTTTAAATTTTCATACAAGAATATATAGCAAAATGTAGTACCAACCTGGACAATGAATTACTTGCCAGCTTTTGAATATCCTCTGCTTCCTCTCCTTCCCAATTCACCTCCATCTCCTGGGTTCTCCCACTTTCCATCTCCTTTTTGCTGCATGCAGTCTCCCTACATTTGTTCATCTTAGCCTCGTTAAATATTCTCCTACCTACTCCCACTTGCCACATCCATTGTCTCAAATGGCTGCTAAAATCTGCTTTTAGTTTTTTTTGTTTTATTTAAAGTAAAACGCCGCCCATCTTCCTTGGTAATCAAAACAAGCTATTAGCAATGATATTTAGTATTTAATATTTAATATTTAGTTAATGGCTTTCTTAAATATTTTTAATATTGAAATTCGCTATGTCCACCACATGGGTCGGATAATTAAAACAATATATAACCAGTTAATATCAAAACCTATATAATAACAACCATCATTAAATGCCATGGGATATATTACTTATATATAAATAGATTTGTATCTATTTATTAATTTATTTTTCATACATTTAAATGTATGTATGTATGTATAAGGTAGGGCCAATCGAGAAATAAATTTGAGAAATAAGAAAATAATTACATGGTCAAGGTTAAAACGATAATTTTAACGATCATCAAACTAATATTAAGTAAGGGACAAGTTGAATGGAAATATTTGAGAGTAACCATGACAAAATCACACAAAGCTACCAAAAAAACTGACACCTAGTAACAAAAATATATCATAAGTCAAAATAATAAATCAAAAATAAATGATACACATCCAACACATCACAAATGACACGTATGCCATCATTGACAAAGGAGCAATGGGTTACTAGTGGGGTGTCACCAATAAGTGTCCTATAACCTCACATAAGAAAACATGATGTGACACTATACATTCTCACACACTTCCCCATCACCTTATGAGGATTACTAACATCAAGTGCATACTAATAAGGTTGTGAAAGGATACAATGTATATTATTTGTATCCCTTTTCATTCAATGCTTCTATTTAAATAACTATATCACCTTGTTTATTATAAACACGTGAAGTGTCATCTCCTTGCTTAATTCTTGAGGCTCATTCTTCTCTTTTCAAGGTCATTCTTCTTTTATATTTTTTATGGCTTCTATTTTCTTAACAAAGATTATAATTTAGAGAATATTATTGTAAGCCTTTCTTCTTAATGTATGTGGGTTTTTTTTCCACTGAATTAGTTTCCCACTTACTAATCATATGTCTCACATTTTATTGGTTTGTCTTACTTTTGAGGTAATATCTTACCTTTTATTTATCTATTTGCTTATGATTAAACGCTAATTTCTTTATATATCATAATTATTTATTTTAAAGTATTAGAACATGACTTTTTAAACATTTATCTTTGAGTATGTCTAAGTGCTTGGGTCGAGAAGCAAAATATGTTACTTTTTTAGATATTGGTTTTCTTTCTTTCATTCTCACTATATAGTTTCTTGATCTTTAAGGTTATTTTGTGGGATGGTATTTTTATGGAAGTTGAAATTTGTTCATTTTATTATTGAGCATACTTCTAACAAGTTTATTATTCTATGATTGTCTACACATTATATATACAATTTATAGCATGGATACATTTGATAATATTGTATAGTCTTTGTGGACTAGACAAAGAAAAGGAAAACTAAATGCCATAAATACAATCAAATAAATTCACAATGAAATGTCACATAATATTTTCTTAGATGACATCCATAATTATTTTGAGAGTTTATTCAATGATATAAGGATGAAGAAGTTGTTGAATGTTGGTGTTTTGGTGGATAAATCCATCCTTTACGTGGTTGAAGTGACACTTAAATTATGGAAGAATGTTTTACTTGAAGGTATCTAAGATCAAATATTACTAATGTGGATGGAAACTAGTTTGTTTAGATCCTAATTGAGCTCTAGGATGGGGAAAGGGCCTTGGTGGATAACATTGTGCAAGTTATGAAGTATTAAGGTCTAGTTAAATACACATGGTCATGAAACCATATTGTAAAAATAGGATGAGGGCCTAGGAAAACATTTCAATGAAGTCATCCAAAGATATGCAATCAAAATAAATAAATATATTTCCCAACAAAATTGACATTGTATTAATTAACAAAGTAATATATAATGTTTTTATATAATTATTGATTGTTTTACAATTAAAATAATCTATAAAAGACTACATATTCATAAACCTAGGAGATGACTTGAATCTCCATTCTATCATTCCACAAGAATACAAACATAATTTATAAATGAAAGGTAAAAGGTGAGTGATATATTTTTATTGGTGGAGTGAAAGGTGTGTTCATTCCCCAAGTTACAACTAACCCTTCTTGCACATGTGAGGATAGATAAATGTGCATTAGAAAAATTTGTTCACATATTAAATCACACCTCGGTAACACATATAACTAAGCTAGACTTAAAAATAAGTGTGAATAACACACACCCTCAGAAAATAAGATTTAATTATGTGATGTGAAAAAATATTCTTAAGCTCATAAGCATGGGTGCCATAAACTAATTATGATGATTGTTGAATTTGATGTAGTCTATAAAGGAATGAATCAAAATTATTTTCCATGAAAGTGACTATGTAATCATGAATGCATGATCTATCCTACTAGAATGTATGGATAGAATATGCCTAAGAGCATTGTCATAAAAATTATTCTAAATTTTAATACAACCAAAGAATGTTTGCTTACATATGATGTTATACATTTTTGATACCATGAAATAGGGATTAGATATTATTTTCTATATTTTGATTACCATCAAAATGGTTCAAAAACAATATTTGAATATTTTATGCTAGCCTCTAGATACACATAGTATATAGGAACAAGCACAAGAAGCATAACACATTTAAAGGGAAATTATGATTAAGAACTTGGGAGATTACAAAAGGGTTTCTAGGTCATTGGTCTACCAACATGTCATTAATTAGTGTTATAAAGGACATAATGAATAATCTATTTGTGATATGAGAATAAATTTTTATTAGTGAATCATGTTGTAAGTCATCTAAATTGGACTATGTAGATAATTTAATATTCAACTTTTTGAGCTTTAGGGAAAAATTTGGATCTAATGTTTTGGGATTTAAGCATAAGAATGTCTCACAGTGGAAAACATTACATTTAGATTTTCCATATATGACATTGTTTGTTACTTATATAGTTTAATAAAAAATACATCTCATTCATGAGACTTTGATGGCGAGAAACTTACAAGCTTTATTACATGAAAATCACCCCAGACTATAGGTGATTAATAATGTGGTGATGGTCTTCCTTATGAGGGTCTTAATAAAGATGGATCTAAAATTTACTTTGGTTGACATTGGAATTTACCACATAATGGTAAAAATGCATTTGTAATGCTATAAAGAATAGGCATATGACTTTTAATAAGGGGAATGAAACCATTGATAAGAAAAAGATTAAAACTATCATATCAAATGAGGTAATTTAAATGGACAACATAATTTTATATGTAAATAAGGACACAAGGTAGAGGCATAAAATCATCTATGGAGATGGAATTGTAGTCGATGCAACAAATGATGGTAATCAGTTCTCATGATGCCTTCATCCACCCTTGAAAAACGAAAACAACCAATCAAAGATGCCTACTCTATGTAATATAGGGACCCCTCTAGAAAGGGTGAAGGGCATGTAAAGGATTGAATTTTTTTATTACGACTAAAATTCATGCATCTACAAAAGGTTATATTTTATTATTTTTTTTTTTTGTCAATCAGAGGAAAATTATGCTTAAGAACTTGGGAGATTACAAAAGGTTTTCTAGGTCTTAAGTCTACTAATATATCATTGATTAGTCTCAAAGAGGACATATGAAATTATCTATATATTATTTAAGAGTAGCTTGTTGGTAGTGAATTGTGTTGTAAATCATTTGGATTAGACTATGTAGATAATTTAACGTTCAATGTTTTGTGATTCAAGTAGAATTTTGGCTCCAATGTTTTGGTCTTTGGGTAAAACAATGCCTCACAATGGAAAATAATGAATTCAGAT
Organism: Torreya grandis; assembly: GCA_037957365.1. Taxonomy (NCBI): domain Eukaryota; kingdom Viridiplantae; phylum Streptophyta; class Pinopsida; order Cupressales; family Taxaceae; genus Torreya; species Torreya grandis. The sequence continues at coordinate 221,235 of JARHVA010007013.1, forward strand.
TTTCCAGATGTGGCACTATTTGTTACCTATGTAATTTATGAACAATACATCTCATTCATGATATTTTTATGTGGAGAAACTTGCAATATTTATTGCATGAAAATAACCCTAGACTCTGGAGGATCTGCAGTGTATTTTGATTCACGTTGGAATTTCTCACTTAATGGTAATGATGCATCTATATTGATATAGAGAATAGGCGTATGACTATTGAGAGGGGGAATGAAACCATTCAAGGTGAAAGATTATGTTTATTCACAATATGAGCTAGCTAACATACCACCTAGTAAAGCACTACATATTGTTTAGATGTTTTAGATTTTGAGTGGAATATGGTCTAACACTTGACAACATTAAATTGAACATGTATAAATATTACATTTTTGTGACCTATTTAACATTAAAATATTATGTTTCACTCATAGTGTAATACAAGTAATTTACTATATACCTTTGCCAAAAAATAAAAAAAAATCCTTTACGTTATATAAATAGAATTATATTTAGAATATTAATATATATTATGAATAAAAATATAATTTAATCATATTTAATAATATTATATTATATTATATTATATTATTCTATTTATTACATTATTTTTTATATTTTTAGAATTTTATTTTTGAGACTGAACGAGGATGTCATGAGAATTGATTTGTTAATCTCTAATATATGTCTTGAAATAATGATGCAATATTCCTAATGTGAGAAAAATATATTGAAGTTCTATAATAAATCTTATTACTTCCATGCATCCATATTTCCAATATATTACCCTTTGAAAGTAAAAAAAAAATATCTCTTCTGACATTCTTTGTACCATTATAACAACAACTAATTTATTATTTTAATGGAAAAAACAATATACTATGAAAATAGAAGCAATAGTTCAAAGCTTTAATTGGAGAGAAACTATGTGCAGGAATAGGGAAAATAAAAAATATGCAGCGTTCAGGTTTTTTAGCCCTTGTAGAAAGAGCCTTATTTTTGTTGCTGATGCCATTGGTGCCCGTGGGCCACGGCCTGCAGTACACTAATAAAACATTCGTACAATTAATGGTAGTAGATAGGCCTGTGACGGAGACAAACGCGTACTTAAGGAGGGCATCCCTATGTAGAGTGCGTGTGGCCGAGTTGACCACCAGGCCTGTGAAGAGATGCGTAAACTTTGTTGTACGCATCATTCCAGATAAGCTATTTATGTTGTCAACTAATTGCGGCATTCCATCGATTCCAGAGTTTCATGTATCCACACTGGCAAGCTAGCAAAAAAGCCATGTTTTGTTTTCGACTAGTCATTGGTGATTAATTTTCCATATAATTCGCACACCTTAAGATCAAATTATGAGAAATCCTTGTTTTCTAGGGCATGGATTATCCGATAGTTTGCGTGTTTTTACAAAGGAATTCCGTATTATTCTCTCTTTTTTCAAGTCAGTATCAGATAAGGAAGAGAGTTTTTCAATTTGGCAAGCGCAAAGACTGAAACTCAGGGTCAAAGTTATGGTATGGTCGAACTCTTTGCTTTCATATATGATAGCGGGCCGCGGCTATGAATCCCTCTTTGGATGGCACATTAAAGTAATACCTTCACTATGGCCGTCTACCGTTCTTTTCGATTCTACACTTGCTATGAAAGAATAAGACCGGTAAAGTATTTCCATTTGTGTTGTATCTTTTTAATTTCATGTTATAACCGATATTAAAATAATCTGCACGCTGCCAATTCATTTAACAGGGATTATATATATAAAAGAATAAATGAGTTAGTATATATATAAAGAAGAAATATATATTAAATCAAAATCCTTCGTCAATATTGGTTTGATGATAATAAATAAGCATTATTGTTTAAGTGGGTGATCTTGGAGTGTTATATGTATGAATAATTGAGACATATGTATTAAATAAAACATAAATACTTGCATAGTTATCATAAATTATTGAATCTACTAGCCAAACAAGCATTTGATTACGTTTAATATAATATTTTAAAAAAATATAATCAAGCTTTTGATTAGATACATTTTATATGTCTCCTCCTCCTCCTCCTCGTCCCAGTAACATTTTTAGGGTTTGTATTAAAGCATGACTTCCTGGCCTTTGCACATGCAGTCCAAACTCAAAGTGGCTCTGAACCCCTCCTTGCATGACACTCTAAAGTAACACCTTGACTTTGGTTGGCTACTATTCTTTCATATTTGAACATATGCCTCTATAATTGATACAAAAGAATATGGCAGGTAAAATATTTGTGATAATTAATGTGTGTGTGTGTGTGTGTGTGTGTGTGTGTGTACATAAATACAGTTATTTTTTTTATTTCATGCTATAAATGATATTAAGTGTAAACTACACTTTCCAATCCAATCTACCTACTCGGGGTAATATAAGCTTTTATGTTTTAAGATAAAGTTGTCTAAACCCCTCCCCCTTTCCCCAGCCCTCCTTTCCCCCTCAAAAAATAAAATAAAAAATAAACAAACACATATATAAAAAAATTATTATATTCATTTATTCCAAATCTTCATCATCATTTCCTTTAAGGATGATGAATTAATATTGTTAAGTATGCAATATTGCAATGTTATATGTATGAACAATTGAGATGTAACCATTAATTACAATATAAATATTTGCAAATTCTTCATTATTTATTGAGTCTACTATCTAAACAAGCACTCAATTGTGCTTAAGATATCTTAGAGAAACACAATCAAGTTTTCCTTGGATACATTCTATATGTATTAATACACTGTAAAAACCTATGGAAAATTCTATTGTAACTTTTTACATTGTATCATAGATCCTATATGGTCTGGCATGAACATATGCATTTTCTATTTTTTTAAATAAAATATAACATTATGCTTTGTATTATACATATCACATTGCATATAATATGTGATCTCTTAGTTATGATATTATTTTATCAAAAAATGGAGACTAGGTGATTAAATACAATTTAATTTAGATGAAAATTAGAGAAAAATCAAAATGTATAATATATGCAAAAAATACACATGAGTGATTTGGAACTTAGTATTTTTATAAATATGTTAAAAGGAGAAAGTACTAAAATAAATAATTTAGATAGAAATCAGATCTAGAAAATTACAAAATAGACTCTATGATCCATTAGATGACTGTGTATGGTCATTTTAAGTTAGAAGCATGGCTTCGTTTCACTCTAGCAAAAATAAATGTTATTTGAACAAGGTAGGCCTATGCTAGCATGCTGACATCATGTAGGGTTTTTTTGCTTTCGTGCCAATTCTAATGGGCATGCCTTTGCCTGTATATCTTGTGTGACGATGCCTAAGATTTTGATTTACTATAAGAGTTACAATGTGCCTTCTTCTTCACTTTGAACCATAGCTCAAAAAATAATAAGGGATAAATGTAATAAAATGAGAAAAAGGGGTTAGGAGATGAAGTTCTACTTAATCTTAACACCTCACATATTAAACATTTACTACATACCAATATTCTGAAGAGGGATGGAATTTCATGTATTTCTCCCATGTTACGATGGTGTGTGTGAAATACTAGTGTGATACTCTATGTTGGTGTATTTATCATGTAATTAAGTGTTTTAAATATGGATTATGATCTTTAGATGCATTCAGACTTATATCATGGCTACTTGGGCTTAGAGACTCAAAATTAGGAAGAAGTAATGTATTATTCTCAATGTCATAAGAGTTGCTTGCCATCTAGTGAAAAAATGAATTGAAAATTTCCTTATATAATATACTTCATTGAATGAGACTTGTGAAATGTGTGGGATAACCCATTAAGGTGAATTTAAATTTGAACAACTAGTAATTATTTGGTGGGAGGGAAAAACCGATACTAATGATCAAGATTTTTATAAAGGAATGAACATGTATATAGAGCATAGACAACTAAATTCAGAATGTGGGTCAGTCTACTAGTGACTTTATGTTTTTTTGAAAGATAAATATGAACATCATGTATCATATTTTTATAAAGTTAAGGGTCATCCACATATAAGTCAAGGAATAATGGTTTAGAATCATATAAATAAGCTTAAGTTTAATGTGTATAAAGATTGGTCATAAACACATTGATTTAACATAAAATGTTAATTTTAGTGTCAAAATTTCCACAACCATTTATTCTAGCAATGAAAAAAAGTAAAATTATTAGAGTAGAAGGGAAAAAAATATACCTGAACTTACTATTAGAAGAAAAGTCTTGAAAGTAGGCGACACATTGAACTATGATTCATGAATATTTGAAATGAAACATGTATAAAATTGACCTTATTTGTAATTAAAAAGTTGAAATTAAAGACAAGAAACTTATAGATCAAATAACAAGGAATAAATAACCATGTTCATATACATGATACACTATGTTTTTTCTTTGTTGAAATAACTGTAATAGACTTTGCATTCCCAAATCCTCACTGGTAGGAGAGAGTCCTTAACCCTTGGATATTTTATTTGTTGAAATAATTGTAATAAACTTTGAATTCCCAAATCCTTAGTGGTAGGAGAGAGTGCTTAGTAAATCAAGTTGTGTTTGAGTCCATCGTTGCACAAATCAAGGTAGTAAAGTGGATTGGAATACCTATATTTCCAAAAGATCATTTTAGTGCAAAACTAGTGAAAAAAGGAGAATTGGATGATATAGGCTAAATAAGATTAATTATGGTTAAAACTAGTGAAAAAATAGTATGATATGAGTCTGATGTATACAAAATAGAGAATGACAAGAACTGTCATTCCTTTTATGGAAACTAGTGAAAACTAAGTAAGAAAGTGATTATGTGTTGTGTACATGCCTCAAATATGATATCTATGATTAAAATTGCATGAAATTATGGAACACATATCATACATGATGCCCCCAATATGATCAATAATTAAGATAAAGTTGTGCATAAAATATGAAACTATTTATGAATACCAACTACAAACTAGGTATGATTAGGAGAAATATGGAAAAGACTACTTTTGAATTTTAGGGAAAAACCACACTTCTATGGACAAACCCAATATGTGTTGTTGTCTTTAGGGTGAATCTTTCTCTCAAACTTATTTTTGAGTATAAAGTGGGTATGATCTATGATCAACTAATAAAATGTTGTTATTTCATATTTGTGCAGTGTATTTTTTCATCTTATTCTACAAGATAGACCATTTTATATGCTCCCTATTTTTAGGTAAAATGAAAAATTTGAAAAACAACTTAGCTCATAAGAAAAAATTATATAAATTATGTTATAGAAAGATTAAAATCTAGTGTAATAATGATAATATTAGTGACCATGTGTCATATTAATAACCAAATAAAAATAGTAGTGTGTGTTGCCTATATAGTCAAGCATACATAGTGTCATGTATAGATATATGTTATTAATTTGGCACACGATGAATAATAAATATAAATTAGATAAATACTCATAACTGATATAAACAAAACTATAGGGGATGTATAATATCTATAATGGAAATAGAAAACTAGGAGGATGAGTGATAGCCATCATAACATAAAAAACTGATCAAAGCATAGTACACAAGAGTCATGACCATGATGCACACATAAAAAACACACACAATAACACACAAAAAATGTAATAAGGAAAATGGGACACATATAAAGGACATGTTCAAATGTCACTCACACACATATAAACATATGACAAGGTTTATATCAACAAACATGGGCATGTTCAAATGTCCACATACCAAATTAATTGGATATAGAAAAAGCATAAAACAAATAAATAGAACACAATAAAAATGCATGAATAAATGAAATCAATCTACATAAATAAATTTTAACATTAATTTATTTAGCAATGCAAGTTCCACTAAGATATCAATGTGAAAGTAATAAAATAGAGAATAATTTTCAAAATGTTCTGTACTATATTATGAACAATAGTGATAACCATCTACTTATAAAAATTGAGAAAATGATTCCTACAATGAGCTTGTCGTGATGTATATAATTTGTAGAAGGTTTGTGACTATTTTGGATCCAAGAAGAAAAGCTTGTGTTCACTACTACATGTCCTCTAGAATTGGATAAGAGCATAGTGCATGATGGTTTGGAATAACATGCTTTATCTATGTAATTTTTTTGGTTCTAAGATCATATCACCACTTGTATTTTCATTTGAAATCGATAACATATAAACTAATGTAAACAAAATATATAGATCAGGCATAGGTCTTCCTTTTTAGAATTTAAACACACACACACGCACACACACACACACACACACACACACACACACACACACACACACACACACACACACACACACACACACACACACACACACACACACACACACACACACACACACACACACACACACACACACACACACACACACACACACACACACACACAACCTCAAAATAAATAGGTTCTATAGGAAAAATATGATGGATTTTTTCTCATGAATGAAGAGTATCATGCCCTTGTGAAATACATGATCTTAACTCAAATTTTGAAAACTAATTTGGCAATATACGAACTATTTTCATAATAATAATCTATAGTATTTTGTGTATATTGGATATAATTATGAAGTATAAGAATATTTATAACCTATATTATAGTATATGTAAATTTGTGTTGGTGTTTGTTGTGTAACACTCTTAATTTATTATAATGCTCATCTAGGATGTGTTGGAATAGAAAGTCACTATCTAGAATTTGTGATAAATTACAAATAATGTCAATTTTTTAGGATAGGTCTCCTTGCAATATTGACCACTTTATTTTTAATTATCTAAATAGGTTGAACCTTTGTAAGTTTCTCAAGTGAGATCTTCTATGTAAGAACCATGATCTTTGATTGGAAGGGTGTTGGTATGATATGCCATGAACTATGATAACCATATTAACAAAAATGTTTTTCAGACATTGTGCATTTTAGAAAGATTTTCATGAAGCTTATAAATCCAAGTATATACTAATAATATAAAAAATATTATTTCACTAGGTAATACTATAAAATTAGTGGCCACATGTATAGGACCACCTATAGTGGTAGCATGATCTGACCAATTATATATGTTAATTGCTATTACCTTATAAAATATATCCTTGTCTATGTATCAAAGAGGTAATATAGGTGTGACACTACACATGTTCACTCTTGAATCATTATTAACCATGATGATTTGTATAGGTTGATGATCAATGTATTCTCAAATAAATAAAGAGTTAAAATCAAATTCATCGTCGACTATATTAAGCTATGTGAATTCTATAAGTGATCTATATGGAAATTTAACATGATATGTAGTAGTGTTTCCATTGAAAGGATGATGTGACTTTCTATGACGATGATAATAAATGATGGATAATGTTCTTTATATGTGTAATGTACCTTTGATTTATTGATTTATTCTTGACCTGGATGCTTAGGGAAAGGATCACTGAATATATTCATTATTCTAATCTCTCTTATTTATGAATTATAACATTTAGTAGGTGTGCCCACATCAATGATGCCCTAATCTATCAATTATTTTATCTTTTGTCTCAAATTGATGAATCTATTGGTAGTATATCCTGGTACTCTATGAAATTCAAAACAAGTATTTTGATAAAATAATTTTGGAAGATATTTACCCATATAAACCTATTTAATAGGAGGGAGGGGTATGAGATGTAATTCCAATAAATTTAATAACACCTTAAATGGAGATTTTGGCAAGTTTCTAAACTATCTCCTTGGAGGAGTTGATGACACAATGCATGGAGTAGGGTCTGAAACTACACTAATTATTGTCTTTGGATAACTCCTATTTTTACTTTGATTTAACTTTTAGGGCATCCTACATGGATTATTTTGATTAGAATCATAATTTGGGCTGGTCACATATTTTTGTTTATACATTTCTAATAACTTGACCTCTCTTTCCTTAACTATGTGACATAGATCAACTAATGATAGAAACGAATTAAACATAATTGATTGAGGTAAACCTGAAAACAAACTCTTTTTGAATATGTCTTGTAATTCATCATCTATCATAAGATTCATCATCTTGGATAAAATGGTCTTATACCATAATATATCATAGATGATAGAATCTTTGAATTGTTGTTTGAGCTTAATAATATGACCATATGAAATATTTTCTCATTATGTTTATTGAAAAATGTGGAAGGAATGAATCTATTAAAATATTGAATCCTTGAACTAACTGATATGGTATAATAATACGACCATATTAGAGCATAGTGTATTAAAATATTAGCAAATAACATAGTAAACAACCTATTATTATATATGTAATCAAAGCATGATACATGTAAAATTCTTAAATATTGCCCATGGTCACTTTCTCCATCATACAATGTAAGCTTAGGTGCCAAAAAACTAACTGGTAAGGGTTAATATGAAATATGCTGAGCCAATGGAGTATGAAATATATTTTTTGAATCAATAACCTAATTATATTTTAAATCACCTTATTCAAAATGTAATGCCATAGTCTACAAAGCTAAGACCTATTGCATAACGGATTGCACATTAAGAGTAGAATGTGTGCTAACTAAATGTGGTGTCAAAAATGAATGAGTGGGAATTGGCCTATAAATATGTTAAAACCCTTGTATTTACCTCAAAATAAATGGTTTCATAGAATTTTTATCTAATCATAATGAAAAAGGTGAAGAACCCACAACGGTGAAATTTTCAAATGATTGGACTTTAGATAGTTCCTTTATTTCATTTCTAATCACTTTTATAAACAAATATTACATATCATGATTATTTGTGAAAAAATATTTTAATCATATTATTTCATTATCATAAACATGATTTATCCATTGTGCTAGTATTTACAAAAGTAAAAGATTCAATTTTGAGAGCACATAGGCCAATGCATTGTTGAGGAAATATATGAACAACATTCTTAACTTGTCTAAAAGGTAAAGGAAAAAATCAAGTAGATTGACACTAACAAAAAATTTACCAAATTTGAAAATCCTAATATAATATTCAGAAATAATAAAAAGAAGTAAATAAACCTTGTCAAGATGGATAGTTATGGTTTTGAAATTATTCGACATAAATGGGTCCAGCCATATATTATATCATAAATTAGAGATTAGTTGAATTAATCTAATATAATTTAGATAAATAGCTGAAAATAATAATAATGTATAATATATGTAATAAATAAAATACATTTATCAAAATTTACCATATGTATACATGTGTTAAAAGTGGAAAGAACTAAAATCTTTAACTTAGGTAGAACTTAGATCTAGCAGAGTACAACATAGACTATGTGATCAACTACATGGGACTATTTAAGGTCACCATGAATTATGAACATGGTTATGTGTCTTATTAGTAAAAGGATATGTTATTTAGACAATGCTATCATGTGATGGTATTTGTAGGGTATCGAGGTTTGCTACATTTTTTCCCCTTTATCTGAATTATGATGAGTGTGCCTCTACTTTTAGGTCTTGTATGACAGTTCAGGATATTCCAATCTTCTGTGATAGTTATTTTGTTCCTTATTATTCAATTATATCCATAGATAAATATATAATGAGGGACAAATGATATAAAGTGTGAAAATGGGTTAGGGGTTGAGTTTGCATTTGACTTCAAGACCTCATGTGTTAAGCACTATGTATATACCAATATTTTGAATATATGAAACTCCCTGTAGTTATCTCATGTTATGTTAATGTGTGTGAAATATTGGTATAATTTTATATTATGGTTAAATTTAGGTGTAACTAAGTGCTTCAACAATGGATTAATACGTTGGAGGTGTATCAATACTTAGCTTAGGACTACTTGTGCTATAAGGAATGAAAATCGAGAATAATTGATGTTTTATTCTTAACTTGTAAATAGATATTCAAGTGATTTTCAATAATATGTGTCTCTTTCCATATACTAAATAAATGATTTTAAAATGTCCGTATATAGTAGATTTTCTCCATTTGGACTTTTGAAACATGTAGGATTACCCATTGTGATGAATTTTAATTTTATCAACTAGCCATTATTTGTTAGGAGTATAAAATTAGAAAATTTAGACTCTAAAAATAAACTTGATTATCTTGAAGGAGTAGCCTTGTTTGATAATTTATACAATACTTATTATGGACCTTATGGCAAGTTTCTAAACTATCTTGTTGGAGGATGAGGTTGTGTTTGACATCAATACCTCATATGTTGAGCACTATATACATAACAATATTTTTAATATGGATGAAACTTCATGTTGTTATCTCAAGATACGGTGTTGTGTGTGAAATATTTGTGTAATTCTATATGATGGTGAAATTATGTATAATTAAGTGCTTCAAAAATGGATTAAGACCATGGGGGTGTATCCATACTTATGTCATGACTACTTGTGCTATAGGGAATCAAAATTCTGAATAATTGATGTTTTATTCTCAATTCATAGCTATATTTTATAGTGATTTTCAGTAATATGTGACTCTTTCCATATAGTAATAAAATTAACTGAAATTTTACTTATATATTTAATTTCCTCCCATGGGACATGTGAAACATGCAAGATAGCCCATTGTGGTGAATTTTATTATTATCAACTAGTCATTATTTGTCAAGAGGAAGAAATAATATGATTTAGAAACTACCAACAAGTGTAATTCACTTAAATGTATCATCTTTTTTGAGGCACAAAGAAAACTAAACTGGGAACATGAATCGGTCTAATAGTGAGTTTAAGCTACTTAGAATGAAAAATTAGAACATCATGTATTAAAGTTGCTTAAGGGTAAGAGTTATCCACATATAAGTAGAGTAATAATGGTTCAAAACTATGGAACTAGGTGTAAGTTAAGTGTTTATAAGTAGGGCTCACAAGTGCATTGTTAAAACATAAAATCTTAATTTTAGTGTCTACATTTTTTCCTCTTTTATTCTAGTAATGTAATAAAGAGAAAGTACTAGAGTAATAGGAAAAGTTTTATACTTGAAAATACACGTCCACATATAATTCAAAATAATTTATGACATCAATATTTTTAATTCATCCATAATTATTCCTATCAAATTAATACAGGAGTACTAAAGTAAGCTCAATTCATCTCAAGTACACATTGAGTTATGATTTTGAGACTTGTGTCTTAGGGCCTCATTAGAGACTCCTCCTAAGTCATTTGAAAGCTAAAATAAATTCACACCAATCAATATAATAACACCATAATATTGGAATCTAACATGCTCATGCCCACACATTGGGCTACCTTATATTATATTATGCTCCCAACATAAGTGGAATCAAGGCTATAATAGTTCTTCCTAAAACCCAAAGAGTGATATCATATATAAATTAATAATAGGGCTAGTGATCATTGATCATATTGTCATATAATATTATTAACTAGAAGTTTCCCCAAATGTTCAAGTCACATTGGGTGGGTTCTCATTATAATTTATTTAAATTATTATGTGTAAAAAGTACATAGAGTAAATTTATAGCTACATGCCCCGTAATTATGATTGATTTAGAGTGAAGGATTAGTGGATAAGGGCTGTAAATAATTCAATGGAATGAGTGAGTATAAATGCATTACACCTAAAATTGATCATTATCTATACATAGCTAAAATTATTGACCGTGTTGACTATTATGGTCATGTAGACATGTTTTTTTATTGTTTTTATACCAGATAAGAACGTAGAGTTATGAGTATTTATAAAAACACAATTTTTTGAGTTGGATACTAAAAACATTGTAACCTATGTTCATGAGCTTTGGAACATTATATATACATCCATAAAAAACATAATTGAAAGTGATTTTTTTGTCAAATGTTGAAGTTTAAAGTTCCCTGGTATACATGTATGTAAAATTTGTAAGCTTAGGGAAGGCATTTTAATTTATTTAAAAAATGCCTTAAAGACAGGTGGCCTCATAAATTGAAATGATTGCAAGAAATACACCAAGTGGGTTTGTTGAAAAGGCTTTGGAAAATTTTAGGTAAATATAATTTGAAGGTGTAAGCCAAACTCCTAAAACTTTGTCAGCATCTTAATAATGTGTGCTAAAATGGGAGATTTGAATCATGGCATGGACATCCATGCCATCATAATCAAATGTGGACTTTTAGATGTTTTAGTTGGAAGTGATTTGATAGACATGTATGAAAAATCCATAAGCATACACAAGTCATGATAATTGTTTGAGAACATGTCTAAATGAAATATGGTCTCATTGAATGCTTTGATAACATGATTTACACAAAATGAATTTGGTAAGGAAGCTCACAAATTATTCTAACTAGTAAGGCAAATATAATTAACCTTAATGACGTAAGCTTTTCTCATGTTCTATTAGTATGTAAATATGCATGATTAGTAGATGAAGGATGTAAATATTTCAATGTCATGAGTGATTCTAAATACATTACATCTACAATTGATAATTATGTGTGCATGATTAACATTCTTAGCCATGCTAACTATCTTGGGTAAACTCTAAACATTATCATCAAAATGCCAATTCAACATGTGGTGGTTGCGTGGATGTGTTTTTTTGGTGTCTATAGACCACATAAGAATGTAGATTTAGGAATATTTACAAAAAAATCTCATATTTTTTAATTGGAGAAATATTTAGCATTATTGACTTCAATATTAAAAGCTACATGCCAAAGCCAAAATCAAGTGAACCATCTTATCAGCCATATGAATCCCCACAGATATTATTCTCCTTATTCCAAATGGTATTAGGTCAAAATATTTTCCTTTAAATTAAACTTCACATGAACTGATAGTTCTATGAGGGAACAACATAGGAACAATTTAATGTAATAAAAAAACTTCTTTAACCACTACATGGAGATATGACAGATGAGCTATGTTATTTTCTTCCACTCTTATGTTTAAACTCATTTCATTATTTGGTGGTTATGAATGAGTTATATGATATTTCATTCTACTATCACATTATTGGTGTCACTACCTACAATAAATGACTCCTGCCAAATTATAAATAATGCCTGATAAAGAATTATCATAATAGAATGAGAACTATTTTTATCCTTGAAGATATGTTCAAAATAGTACACTAAACATTGAGTGCAAATTGAAATAAGATATATAGAGGATGCCACCCAAAAAATAAAGATATATAGATAAAAAAATATTAGTGGCAAAAATAATTAAATTTGAATAACCTAGGCCTCACAAAGGTTTTTTCAATGTGAGAGACTGACTATCACTTTTCAAATCGAGTAGGAGATAGAGGAATTTCTTCCTAACTCTAAGACATGGAAAAACATATTACCTAATAGGTTCAAAGCTATGTGAACTCTTTTTTGCACAATGTTCCCACCCTTACCCTCCAAGTTGCCACTATACTTTAATGTCATCATATAAAATGTATATATTATTGTCAAATGATATAGCAAGGCCATACAAAACTTACAAGTGGTGAAATATTTCAAAGTGAGTTGTGGTGATGATGAGGGAAAATTACAAGGAATTTCTTTTGAAATCTTACACAAAGGCCATTTTTGTTTATTTATCTCACTGGTTGAGAGAAAAGGTGGTCGATTGATGATCAGTACTAAGTGGTAAGGATAGTTGGTATGTTTAATTCTAAAATAGTAAGGAGTACCCATATCATACACTTAAAAGGGGAATAGAATACACACATACAAATAAAACACTTACCAAAAGAAACACTGAAAATTAAATATACAATCCTTCTAGTGGTCCTTTCACCCTCGAGGAAATTGCTAGTATAGTAGTTATTATCTTCATTTACTAGGTCATGAGACAAAGACAAGATTTTCAACACTAGATGATAATTTAGATTATATTATAGTAATTAAATATATTGGACATATCAAATTAATATGCTTATTATTATATTTATGTATTTAGTCAAAAGACAAAGACAATGTTTTTCACACTAAATTATATTATGTTATAGTGATTAATATATTGGATATATCAACTTAAATCAAGTTGAGATGTTATTTTTGGTTAAACTAAGAATCTTTAATATTTATGTGGTCCCATTTGTAGGCCATTAGGGTAATATTGAGTCAATTTCGATTTGGTAAGTGTTTTATTTTTATTTTTGGAGTATATTCCCCTTTTAAGTGTATGATGTGGGCACCCCCTAATATATAAGAATTAAACCTACCAACTCTCCCTACCACCTAGGAATGATCACCAAGTGACCACATTTCATCTTGACCAATGAGTCCCCTACCATGTAATTCACAATGTCATGAGTGATGCCACCTTATGAATCCATCAAGCATTCACTTCAAAAAACTTTGGTACTCATTTTAATCACAAAGAAAGAAATTAGGTAAACTCCATAACCTCTATGTATTGACCCCATATTAGTGTCATTGCATTTTTATAAACCCTTTTTTAGTGGGTATTGTTGGAGGTTTGTCAATGATGTCTCCAAGGTGACAAGGATGTTGATGAGGTATCATGTTTGCTAGAATGATAATGACAAAATCTGCTTCAATTTTCCTCAGTGTTCTTGCATAATTCTTCACTGTCTAACTTGTATAGGTAGATGGTGGATGTTACTGATGGTATGGAAATGTTGTAGAGATCTTATGAGATATTATGATTTCCTAGAGTGCTTATGAAAGTGAGTATAATTTATTAGAGAATTCATATGAGTGTCTAGGTTCAAGTAGTCATCTTGGCAGATAAGGCTAAGTAAGTAGTTTGATCATGCCATATTTTACATGTGTGAAATTTTCAAGAGCATAATGATATATGGATAGATTCCCCTATGTGAGGATATCATATGGTTAAATTTTTAGTTCTAGAGATGGAGAGTAGAAAATTTTATTAATGTGAAATGTTGGCCTCTCAGATAGAGTGTACTAAGTTCCCGTAGCCAAATTTGTATTATCAAAGATCTACGGTGAGCATTTAATTAGATCATAGATCTATAGCAAGCATTCAATCTGACCAAATAAGGATCTAAAAAAGCATGTGATCTTGCTATATAAGGATACAATGGTGTGTGTCAAGTCAATAAGTCAGCATGGTGAATACTTGTGGGATTTCCAAGTGATGTATGACTGGGGACTAACAGATAAAGATACAATGGTGAGCGTATGATCATGCAGTTAAAAATCAATGGAATGCATTAATTCAATAATTCAAAGGATGCTCATAATTTATGTATAACTTCTAAGTGGCACAAGCACATTAACTGAATGGTACATGCTATGCAAAAGGCATGCAAAGCTACCATGTGGTACAATCGTGGTAGCATAGATCTAAGATCAATAGTGAGTGAGCAAGTTAAAAACTAGGCTACTCCTAAGGAGATCAATGAAGCATGTTTTTTAAAAAAATTTAATGAGTACAAGATGATGTCAAAGTGTTTGATTTTTAGCATTACCACAATGATCGTTGGATTTTGAATATTCAAATTATTGAGGGAAAACCAATATATATTGTTTGAGATATACATTTTGATTCAAAATGAATTTATTAATGCAGTAAGAAAAAAATTTGTAAAAGAAGTCAAGGCACATCTAGAAAATCTAGTTATAATGTTTGAATCTTCATACAGTTAAAGTTATTAAGCTCCAATGTTGATTGTGTTTGACCATGTTTTGCAGGTGCCCCAAAAAGGATAATTGAGTTGTTCTTGATAATATTTTCATGTTTTAGGATGAGATAACTATTGTATAATATTATAGACTCCATGAGGACCATATGTGTGGATTTTGGATTTTTGACCAATCCATATTCAGTGTGAAAAATTACTTATAAGTTGATTGTGTTTATTGAATACACTGGGAGATTAAATGACCATGTTGCAAGAGTGAGTTGGAAGATGTTTTGAGCAGAATTGAAGAAGAAAATGAGTATGATGATGCTCTATAAGTCTCTAAGGCTTACGAGAAGGAATTGGTTGTCATAGTTTTCCCTTGATTACATATGGAGAGTCAAAATAGTATAATATTTTATTTTGACTATGTGTCACAAGTCTGAGTGGTCATTCTGAGAGAGTTGAAATTGAGTGTGTAGAGCCTATATTGAAGTGTCTAAAACACATGGAGGTGTAGCAGAGATCTTGAAAGGTTCACCCATGTGATCTAATCATATAGATATGTGAAATAATTGAGCGTTTAATTTAGAAGTTTGAGATTTTATTTTCTTTTTATGAAGACCTAAAGAGCAAGGAGAGCTAATTAGTAGGTTCAAGTATTGTGTTGGTGGTCCAAGTAGTCCCAAATGTAATGTGTGACTATAAAAGCCTAATTTTTTTATGTCTCACTAGGACCTAATGGTGGTTTTGGGCTAATGAGGTATTCGTTGACCTAAGAAGTGTGTGGTTATTACATGTAACATGTATATGGACCTATTTCAAAGGTGGTTCAAATATGTAAAGCATCTTGGCTGACCAAGATGGGTTAAAGGAAGATAGTGCTATAAGTACAAGGTCTAATTGGACTAATTGTGTTGTGTGTGGTTGTTTGGAGCTAAGCTAAAGAGAGAACCTTTGAAAGAGAAGGTACAAGTCATTGAGGACCAACAAAGAGTGAAGGGGATCAGTCATGATTGTTTGATCAAGGTGATGAAGGTGAAGAAATAGGTCATTGGTCATTGAATTTTAACAACATGATTAAGATTGTTGAAATGTTCTCTTTCCCCATATAAAATCTAAAACTAAGGGTTCTATTACAATAAAAGTTTGTTTGTAAATATGGTGATGAAATTTAAACCTGCACAACAATCATTTGAAAATGAAAAAACGTTCCCTGATAATTTTTTTGGAAGAAGGCATGTAAATGATGTGACTTATTGGGACAATAAAATTATGAAATATTTATAAACTAATTATAAAAAGATTTGAAACACAGTTACTGATGTATCCACACGATTAGCTATAAAGTGTAGTGAATGGAAGCGCTTATTTCTAGAAATCAGTTAACTTTAACATATAATATAACATGATACTGCTCCCATGTACCACCGCGTAGATGGTACTTGTCGTTAAAACATATTGCCAATATGTAACATAAGGGAAAACCAAATGTCTCGAACTCTTAGTTAGTGAGTGTCCTCTTCCTGGGGCAAAAAGGGCATTTTCCGTTGGCGTGGTTTGGGGGTGTTATGACATGCAGTGGTATTCAACAGAGGTGCGAAAACATGGCAGTATATAAACAACCAAACAGGCGAGTGAATGAATCATAAAGAATGTACAGCCACGAGTTGAAAATAAATATCAGTTGAAGGAGAATTAAGTTCTCTTCGACAATGATTCAATGATGTACACGTAGGAGACTTCAGATCCAGAATTAAAAATGGAGAGAAGGATGTTACACAAGGGAAATGGAATGGCAGGAGCAGTTTTGATTAAAACCTTAAGAAAGAATTTAGAGCCTCGTCCGTTGAAGCTACATTCCGTGCTGCTTGCATATTTCTGAAGCAAATTAGCATAGGCAGAGTCCCATAATGCTGTAAAATTATATTTGGATACAAAATTTAGGGGATGTAAATTATAAAATTAAATTAAAAAATATTTATAAAATAATTATGAATTTTATTTGCCAATCAAGGGAAAAGAGTATATTTTCAATACATATTTCTAGAGCAATAACTGTGTGGAAGCGACGAGGTTCTGTGACATGGATCTCAAACCCATGCCCCCTCACCACAAAGAGAGTGCATTTTTACATAGCAACAGGGCTGTTTGTTTGATGCACACACATCCTGTGGATTAAGAGAGAGTCATCGACGAATTTACTTTGGCTTTGACAATCAATCGTCATTACAAAGATACTCTATTAGGAAGAGCCAATGCCTATGAAGTTTTGCGGAAGGTTGATCTGGCTTTGCAGGATGTGGAAGCTGTTCTCCAAGTAGAACCCACTGACACGGATGCTCTCAACAGTACAAAATGTTAGGGGAGGAGAAAGAACCCATTAGGGATCTTCGGCTCTGGCGGTAGGTTCTGTGCAACCAACAATCTTCTGTAGCATGACCTTTGCTCAAAGTATTTCCAGAGTGCAGGTAGGATATATAGAGAGAGACAGGCAGTGGTAAAAGCTTTCAAGGGCATTTAAGGTACTTCGACCACACTATGGGCATCCATTATTTGTGCGGTCATGCTGCTAACTAGCACTTCACGAAACCGACTTTGTTATAGACTGCCCTCAAAAACTGCGGGCCCAAAGATTCTTCACGAAACTGACTTTGTTATAGACGGCCATCCAGTCCAAAGATTTGCATATCCAATACCGTGAGATGAATCTTTGATCTTCATATATCAATGTAAATGCCTCTAATGAATGCCTTTAACATAATTAGTATTATTTTCACCTTTGAATATATATAAAAATACATTTGATCACAACATTACCATCTCGACTCCAACAATGCCCATAGATTGCAATCAAATTTTACCTTGAGTTACAAGGTCTTGAGCTCTATAAAATTAATCCATTGCACGGCCTCGACAATCACATTATATAATAATCCACTTATATTAACGCGATCCATAAGTGCTTCTGCAATATAACTTAATACGGCCCCGAGTCCCACTGCTACCTTAGTTGACCAAGATGTTAAGCCATTTCAATAAATGATTAAAAGAGTGGCCATAGTCACATTTAATATTAATGTCGTTCTAACTACTCCATTTGACTATTGTCACCACCTCCTCATAGACGTAGCCTAAATTATAGGCCAAGATAAACATTATAACAATCTATAAATATGAGGAGGTGAACAAAAATTAGAAAGGAATTTAGTATTATGTTCAAGAAAATATTATTATGACTTGTAGTAAATTATAAAAATAATTAAAACTTTAAAATTAATATTGTAAATATATAGAAATATATTATATTACATTTAAAATGGATATGAATTGCATTAAAATATCATTGATTTCTTTGAGGGGGGAACTTACTTTGAACAAGCTTAATAGAATATAAAATTTATATATGCATTTCCATTAATCTAAATTCATATTTATATTAGTTTTATACTAGTTAATTACTACTTTCCATGAAACTGAGATTATTACAATCTGGTCAAAAGATTACTTACAAAGAACACGTATTTGTAGCTTTTATTAGTGAAAATAATTGAAAAAAAAGAATTAGGGCAAAAAGGTACTAACATGGCCCCCTTCCCTTCCTCCCCTGATCCACCCCCCTTAAAATTATTTTTCCTCAAATTTAAAGGTTGGGAAACTATTAATGGAGTTGAAAAACTATTAATGGAGTTGAAAAAGGGGTTCCCAAGTTCCATGTTCTAGTTGTGTGCCATGCCACTATAGTATAAGAGCAATGATGGTCTAGTTGCAATGTTGATGGGAGTGGTTGTATAGAATAAATTCAAGTTGAAGAAGAACATATCCTTCTATATTGAGCTCAAGAAGTAGTGGTATATCTTTGACATTATGGCCAAGGACTTTATTTAAAATGGACACATGGAAAAACTAGATGAATATTAAAAAATGGTGAAATATCTATCTTGTAGGAAATGAGACCAATTTGTCGAAGAAACTTATAAGGTCGATATAACTTTATAGAAAGCATTTGGTGACGCTTTATCTTGAGAGAGGACTATTTATAAGTTTGTTGTCAAATGAAAACCATATCTACATGTTGAAAGGTGCATTTATAATGGTGTTGATCTCAAGGTAAATTTTAGTGTCAAATATTCATTAATTCATGAATATTCCTTTTTCAAAATATGGTTTTAGCAATTTTTGAGGGCCACTACATAAGTTCAAGTTGCCTAAAAATTTAGAATGTAAGTTATTTTTTGTGTCATATTGCCAAATGCTTATATTAAATTTATGGTTAACCAACTAATTCACCATATATATAGTAAATATGATGCCATGGGCAACCATCAAATTCTAATTTTGGCAAAGGCAACCAACTGTCCATATCAAACAAGCAACTGAATGACAAGACATGAAAAATTGTTGAAATCAAATAATTACATTGCGAATGCAACAATATGTTACAATTATAATTTGACCGATTGACTTTGAATGAATGACTACGTTTACATTTTTATTGGTTTATTATATCTCCACTACAACCTTTTTAGTTCCATCCATACACCAATAGAATGGTATCATCCTACTAGAACTGAACAGTAGCATCCATTTTGTAACTTAACAATAGTGTCTTTGCTAAAAATTAATAGTTACATTCTAGATCTATCTGATTGATGGCATCCCTAAGATAACCACTCCTTTACATCATGTTGGAATCATCTATCTACATCATTCATCATGGTGTCTAGTGGTATGCTAAGAGGACAAACCATTTATCGATAGAATTGATCATATTATCTTTTTTTAGAGACACAATAAGAAATGCCCACACAACCATTATGCACTCAAAATATAGGTACTTGTTAGATTTTTTTTAAATTTTAGTGAATTTTATTTTAAATGTTAATAATAATATAAAAACCATCTTACATGCATAAATCCCCATTGATAATAATTATATTTTTCCAAAAAAAAAAATCACAATAACATGTCACCCCATGAAGATTTTATTGATAATAACATGCCACCACTCAAAGACACCCTTTTGGGTCTCAATGAAAATGGTGATGAAATTAAATTACCATAAAATATTTTGGATTCTCATCAAACAGCATGTTCAGTTGAAAATTCCACTCAGAAATATTTTTGAATGAAGAGAAGTAGATGGATAATTGTAAGGTATTTTAAGGTCAACTAATCATCAAAATTTCCCTTCATTAAAATCGTAGACCTTTAAAATTGTGAAGATACTCTACTAGAATTCATATGTACAATATGCAGTTGAAAACTAGGAAAGAAACATAGAATGCAACTCAATTTGGATGCAATTGAGAAACATTGCACAAAAATATATGTGTTAGTCAAGAACATAGATGGAAAAAAAACTCTAACTCATAGATATAAAAATGTGTAGAAATTCATGCATGTAATATATGCACATGAATATGAAAATGACTAAAAATGTCAAAAACATTTTGTTGAGAAAGTGGGAACAATCAAAGCTCAATTTGAAAAAGTTACATAGTCCAATCTAAAGCTAAAATACATATACAGTTCTCCAATATATAATACATTTTTAAAAATAGAAAACCTATTTCTAATTTTTCAAATAATAAGATTTTATATCAACATAATGGATTTATTGATATTACAAAATTACAGTGGTTGGATAGCAGTGCTTGGGAAATAGAAAATTGTCTAGAAATGGTTGTGAAAAGAAATTTGAAATAAAGAGTTCAAAATTTACTGTTTATTTCACTATACATTGATGAGGTCACATCAATTAACTACACATCATGGGTTTGCATGCATGTTTATACTTTCAAGAATTATTCAAGGAAACATCATCTATTAGATTTGAAAAAAATGGAAAAAAATTTAATACTAAAAGCCTTCACAAATTGGTTGTATCGAATTTGAGAGATAAAGTTGGGATGAATGATTATACAATATCTACCAAGTTGGTGTGTATTAGTTTTGATGGTGCATCAATAATGTACATGCATAAAACTAGTCTTTGTATTTAGTTTCAAACAATAATTTCCCCATATATAATTTTGATTCATTGCATGGATCATATGATGAGTCTCACATATAAATTTGTTAGCACATTTGCTAATGTTGTTAAATTGGTAGAACTTATTCATGAATTACATGTTTATATGTCAAGTAGATTGAAAAGATTTTTGGAGTTCAAATTTTTCTTAAAAATAATAACTAATGGTAAAAAATTATTGAAAAATGTTGATACAAGATGGATTTCTATGTATGAACCTACATTTAAATGTTTTGAATAATATCCATCATTAGTAGGTTTTATATATAAATATCATAGAGAATTTGACAAGACAAAATATTTATTTTACCATTTAATATATTTGGAAACATTATTGACATTATGTGGAATTCTCCAATTGTTGGAGGAAATCAATTATTTAATAAAACACACTCATGAGAGATCAATATATACTATTAACTTCATATGATTGAGTAAAGGAGTATGTTAATATCTAGATATATTATACACGTTGAATGAAATGTTTTAGGGACATATTTTTTGGAGTTGATAAATTTTGATATATTTTATGATTCCTAAAATCTATTTAAAATTCCATATCAATGATCAAATTTGTGTCATCATTAATGGCAAGGAGACACCAATCCACACTTTCTACACAACACTTAATCTTGTAGGAGCTGAAATTGAAGCAGTGCCTATAACACATTTTATATATGATGTTGTTATATCTGAAACATAGGTGAAACTGAGAGAATTTAAAAAAAATGTATTTATTGAGATCTAAGATCATTTTCAAAGGGATGATTTTTTTGAAGACATGGTACTTGTCATCTCATATTTTTGAAGAGTGATAATTATCAACAATTGATGAGCAATTTATTTAAAAATACATGGGTTCTCTTACAAATCAGTTAGTAATTATTTGAAGGTAAATGGAGTTTAAATTAAAAGTATTTTTCAAAATGATTTATTGATATCTTGGTCAACACATTCTGTAATTATAATGGTTGATCAATATCAATGCATAAGTGAACTAATAGAAACTAGTACAATTATAAAGCTATAAAAAAATCTCTATCAAAATAACATCTTATAAGAAAATATTAATATGTATTTTTTATCATATGAACTTTTTAGAATAATGATTTTGGTCTCAGTGGAAGATGAAAGTTTATTTACTAAATTAACTTTCATTAAGTCAAAACTTTGAAACAAATATGATGAAAATCTAGAGACATGTTTGAACATGTATCATTATGTTATGGACATGTTTCCATATGAAATATCACTATAAACATGTATTTATATAAATAAAATAAGAGGTGTCAGTAATATAATGACCAATAGAGAGGATGAAAATATTGACATTAAATATGGCACTGACATGACATATGTAAATATCACTTATGATGAACAATTTTGTCGAGGATTGTTTTAGCTACCCAAGTTTTAGTTTTATATTTATTGTAATTATCAATTTTGAAAATCTAATTTAATATAAATTTTGATATTATAAAACATTTGAAATGTATAATTCATAAAAATTACTTATAAAATTATCATTTGTTTACTATATGTTTTCCAGACCTTAACCCATTGACCATGTAACTTTCCCTTTTATGTAATCGGTTCTTCAAATGGGCAAAAATTTATTTGTATTTTTTAAAATGTTATTGTTGAATATATGTTTGTTACTTTTGAGAGAATCATAAATTTGATATTGTAGTAAAATATTAAAATTTTGCACCTTAAATTATAACTTAAAATTATGAATATTGAAGTCAAATACCAAGACAAAAAAAAGTCTATAAGCGTATTGAACAACAAGACATAATTGAGGATAAAAAATATCTTATTAATCCACTAAATTAATATAGGTTCATGTAAATATTTTAAATTAATCAAGATTCAAGTGTAGAATAATAACCCAAAAAATACTTTCATCATTGAATTAGATTAAATCATAATAAAAAAAATTAATGAAAATTGATTTCAACTAAGAAAAAAATGTTTACTTGGTCGATGTCAAAGAAATAAATAAAATTTTCATTAAACAAAGAGGCAAAACCTAATTATTACATGGAGTCCACATCCATAATAATTCCATACAAGAACATGTTCACTTCCTAATAAAAATCGACTCATAACTAAATTGAATGATCAAATGCATAACAATATATTTTACATTATCTACAACCATTATAATAATTGAATAGGATGAAATAAAATCACATTCAAATTGATTGTCAGTCTAAATTCATAAAAAAAGATAAATTATAATCCACATCACCATGTTGTTTGAATTAAACATCAATGCAAAATATACAACACTAGTATAGTCAATTCAATGCATGTAAGATGTAAAATGTACTATAACTCAATAAAAAATAAGTATTTGAAACTTAATAAAATATTGTTTCAAAACCAAAACATAACATCATCATTTAAATTTTTTATTTAAAACATAACATTGTCTTTTGATACATAGTAAATAGTTTGCAACATCATAAAATACTTTTTTTTAAAAGACCCATCATCCACTTTTTCACTACCATCCTTTGAAATCTTTGCCTCCCTTCTTTTTTCCTATCCTTTAATATGTATTCAATTTAAATATCCTCTAAAATAGAATTAATATTAGTAATCTTTACTCTTTCTTCATTTGATACATCTCCTACTAAAAGAAGACTTGGATTTGATTCAATAAAATATCAGGTTTGTTTTTTTAGGTTTTCACATTTTACATAAAATTCAAAAAAAAATTAATTAAGTAAAATACTATAATAAATTTAATATATTTTATAAAAATTATGGTAAGTTACCAAATCTTTTTACCTTCTTTGAATTTTTAATCATGAAAAGACTTATGTCTCTTGCCCATTTATTAAAGTATGCTTGGGCTTAGGCAATTACATTCTCCAACTTGTTTAATGTAATACTCAAAATATTATCATTGTAATCATTAGAAACTAAAATTAACATATATTTCAATTGATTGAATAAAGTTTAAATCTTTATGGCTTCATATTGAACTAATAAAAACAACTTGTCTCTCTAGGAGTAGTTTTGATAACAAATATTTATTTATTTTATCAATGTTTTCACTCGAAACTACCAAATTCTTAAATCATTCATCTCACCTAGAAAACCCTCCTTAAGATTTGAAAATATAGTTTGTTACATTAAATTATTCAATGGAAAATTATTCATGTCATCCTTTGACAACTTAAAATTCCCTCTAGTTGGTGGGTTATGGGTGAAGAGGTACAATGTGCATCCAGAGTAGGTACACCTAGAACCTGAATAAAATCATGGAGATTAAGAACATTAGTAGTGAGGTGTCTAATTTTAATCCTTAAATATTCCTAATCAAGATCAATATTTTGTAAACATGTTATTTCCTACACACTGAACACATATTCAAGTGAGAAATTAGGGAAGTCAAAACCTAATCATTATAATGTTCCTCTGCTCTCTTGTAGAAATGAAATACTTTTACCCTTGTGAAAATTGGGTTCGGTGGCTGTAGTTGTGGTACACTAATTTCCTCATAGATTGAGTGTGCCATGAAAAAATAAATTATATCTAGAAAGCAAAAATTTATAAATAAAAAATAATGCTAATTTTAAATTTGAGATTTAATACATGTAATTCGAGAGA
The DNA here is from genome assembly GCA_037957365.1 of Torreya grandis. Classification (NCBI taxonomy): domain Eukaryota; kingdom Viridiplantae; phylum Streptophyta; class Pinopsida; order Cupressales; family Taxaceae; genus Torreya; species Torreya grandis. Next base: position 246,447 of record JARHVA010007013.1, read on the forward strand.
GTATGTCCTCCAATCTACGTATCATATTCAGAGTCAAAGTGGTTGTTTCAACTACAAAAGGCAATCACTCAGTCAATAAAATATTTAATTTAATAAAATTCAATTAAATAACAAAAAATTGGAATGTTAAAAAATTGGAATAAGTGGTCAAGAGAACTATGGCACATGGAATTTTGGAGTTTGTTGAGCTCCTTCAACATTAAGGTCAATAGATTGAAATTTAATTCTAAAATCGAAGAAGTAAAAAAAATAATATAAAAATTAACTCTACAACATGCATCATTTCTCATTGAAATTTGAAAGTATGAAAACTTGGTGGAGATAATTCATAAGAAAGCCTTCGTTGTTTAAAAATTTGAAACACATGAAATGATGATTCTATAGACTTAGAATCTCTAAATCCTTTAGAAGCATGATTCCCTTTTGAAGCATCTTATCTTTGTGTGCTAGATGCACAAAGTCTTAACTTTAACAAAAAAATCAATATTAATATTTAAATTTGTAAGAATTTACATAGTAAACCATTTAGGTGATTTGTTTCAATGATAAACTAAAATCCTACTCATCAATTGATAAATAATTAGTGTTCATTTTTAGATGAAGCATAGTTAGAATTGATGTTTTTTGAAGGTCATACAAGTCCTGATAGTGCAAGGCTAGAATAAAATTGTAACTTGAAATTTTAGAACTCTAATTTTAACAAACATAATTTAATTCTAATCTAATCCTAGTGGAAATAAATGTAGACTAGTTATATTTTAAATATGAAATAGTATAAAGAAAGTAACATTAACCCAAAAGGGAATATCTCCTGGCCTTCCCAGTAAAACTATTCTTGCATGAAAAAAATGGAACTATGGCTTTCAGAAATGGGTCCATTATTTTTTCGTCTTAGAGGCCCCTTTAAATTTGAATATTTGAAATGAAAGCAAAAAATAAGTAATTTGGGAAAATAAATGGCAATTTATAAAATGTTGAATTTGAAATCTGAAAATTAATGATATACATACTAGTTGGACCTATCTACAGGTTATAAGTAGACTCCAAATATTTTTTTCATCATTAGTCAACATCACTTTTGTGGTTACAAGGTTAGCATTGTGGCATGGAAGCCCTATCAAATTATTGATATCAGTAGGGGAGTTAATAAATGAGATTAATTTTGAGTTGAGGGTAACATAGAGCCCTATATTTTTATTATTATAATAAGATAATAAATATTTCATCAACCTTGTTTCAGTTTCATATTGTGGCATGTAAATGAGGCCACTAAAATTACAATAAGGAATCTAATCATTGTATGCGTCTAGATGATGTAATAGTTTCAAAATATATGTTAACAATAAAGTCTTGAAAATGTATTTGCATGTGTAATCCATGTCATTGTACCTTTTCTAGGTAATAGGTGAATTATTATGGAAAATATGAGAGAGGATGAGAAAATAACTGTGCAAGAGTGTTAAAATAAGGGGAAAGGGGATACTTATAAGAGGTTATGAAGGCACCACCTGAAAACTATTTAAGCTAGTTGCATATGTAACCAAATGGTTTATTAACCATCTCATTACATTGTTTAATAAATAGAATGGTTGTACCATCCACGCAACATGTGTAGGGTGTCATCTAGTTGCATTATGAAACCAATCAATAAAATTTGCCACCAAGTTGTACAATGCCATTGAATGGTAAATGGTACCATCCTACTGCACAACACCATTTAATTATAATCCTTACCATTTTATTGCATAATAAAATTGACTGGTATCCTTTACTATTTATTTGTGTTGTATAACTAAAAGACAAAATTTGTCAATTAGTTACATTCTAAAACTCAATGATAGCTTCTGATAGTTGATTGTATTTTATTGTCTTCTAATTTCTTTTGTTTTTTAGTTGCATAATGTAACCTTTCCAAGATGGATACCATTTGGTAATGTTATATAACTAGATGGTTGTACATAAAAATAAAAATATTGTTTATCCTACCCCTTTCAATTTCAACCCTCCTCCCAATGGATTTTCCACCAAACATTAAAAATTTGACATGCCTATGAAATAGTTATCTATATATTCACCAACAAAATACAAGGGTCTTTCTGATAAGGGATCTTAAAATTTAACTCGGTCGATCCTCATGATGTTTCATGTGATTATGTGCCATGTAGATATTGTCCTTGAGAAGGTAATGAATATTTTCTTGAGTATTGAGTGTATTATCAAGTTCCTATACATGAGAACTCTTGGAAAATAATCAATAAGATATTTTAGCTTCTAACCATAGATAGTTTTGTAAGGATTCCTCTTGGTGGTTATGAGGTGAGTGGTGTTGCACCACTTTTCTAAATGTGTTAACCACTTAACCCATTATTTTAATTGATCCAAGATAAATCAATGAAGATATGTTTCTATTCATTTATTGATAATATTAGTTTAACAATTTATTTATGAGTGGTAGTAAGAGTTCCTTTTTAGTTGGATATTCATGCACTTAGCATGTTCCTTATAGAAGTGACTTGTGAAGTTTGAGTAAAACATAGACACAATAGAAGCTAAGATTCCATGAATGTGGAATATTTTCTCAATGAATGTTCAAGTGACTTTAAAATTAATGTAAGGAAATGTTGATGTACAAAATGGGTATATGTAGAGAGATGATCTACCACTACTAGAATGTTTAATTTTACATATAATTTTGTAATCCTTTTCTAATCTCCATGGAGATATTTATCTAAAAGCCTTGTAGAATGCATATTGGGTGGACTAATCTAAGCACCATGATTGTATCTCATTTGTTATGTTGAAATGCATCACATTCCTTAACAAATGTCTTAGTATCTTCTTTGATGTCTAGCCAAAATAAACTATGAAAAACTTCATATATAACTAGAAATATTGAATGATCTAAAAAATGTGAGGCATGATGTAATTAAATAAGTTACGTTGGAATTTGGATCCATAAATCAAGACAATATGGCCTTTGTATCCTAAGGATTGGCCATCCAATTAATAGTTTGGTTTAGATGCAATGTCAATAAACATTTTTAGATGGTTTGATGCATGTGATTTCTTGCTACACTCTTTCATGATTTCATGCATCCATTCTAAAATATGAATGGATAAGATACATATTTATGCATGTTATTCATATTGGTTCAATAGTGTATTAGTAACTCAATTTTCCTTTCCTTTTTTACAAGTGATATCATAATCGTACCGCATCATTTTGAAAATCTTTTTTTGTGTAACTAGGGAAGGAACCCATTGCATCAAGAAGTATTCAAGGTTTAGAATATTAATTTTAATATGGAAATGTTAACTCACTAGGTATGGGCTCCATCTACTGATAACATGGAGGATAAACATCATTTCCTTTCCATATGTCAAATGCACAAAATTTGTATCATTGAGGAAATTAATAGTGAAGGTGATTGGATGTTGATCTTTCCTGAATAAAACATAAAAAAATTACATATACATCACTATCAGTGAAAAATGCCTTTATAAATCTACCATGGTCAAAATAGGTGTATCACAAATATATCAAGAGTGTCTTCAGTTGAAGCAGAAAAAAATTAGTTGTATTTTAGCATGTTTTTAATGAGGAGAAAATATTTCCATAATCTCCAACAAAATTTTTGTAGTGACCAGTGAGGCAAGGAAATCCACAGAGTATTTTGAGTTTCTTATGTTTAAGCCAATTTATCATGGCCTTACATTGTTTGAGGTTCAACCTAAACCTATGTTGCTGAGACAATTTGGCCTAGGCACTCCACCTCTTGTTCATAAAAGGAACATTTAGATTTTTATGTGTAGATTAGGTGGTTTACAAAGAATTTTTAAAGCAGTGTTGTGGTGTTTCTCCCATGTTGTACTATAAATGAGAATATAATCTAAGAATACCAAAATAAATTTTCATAAAAAGGACACAATATAATTTTTTTGAGACTTGGAAGGTGGAAGGGTAATTGGTAATCCCAAAAGTCATGACCATGAGTTCATAGTACCGGTCATTTTCAAATAAACATTTGTGAGAGTGTCTTCATCCCAAAGGTAGATTTGGTGAAACCCATAATGTTCATCTAATTTAGAGAAGAATTGGGCATGATTAAATTCATTAAGAGCTCTATTTATCATAAGGATAAAACATTTGTCTTTAATATTGTGATTATTTAGATCATAGAAATAAATGCATATCAACCCTTTTGGTGAACTAGAAGAATTAGGGAGGAGTATGGGCTTGTATGCAAATAAATTACTCATGCCTATAAGAGTTCTTGAACCTTTTTTTAGTTTATGTCTTATACAATAGGGATAATTGTTTAGTCAAATATTGGGGGTACATTAACTAAAAGGAGTTAAATATTATGGTCTTCTAGTCGACAAGGCAAAGATACTTGTGGTTCCTAAAATAATCAATATATTTTTTAAGTTACTAGGATAGCTTAAATTAGGAGATGTATTGAGTTGAATAGAGGAGATTCAAGCAATGATTTTATGTGAGCATTTCTCAAGTAGTTTTTCATGTTGTGAGAAATGATGATAGAAGTGGATATTGGTAAGAGAGATTTTGGTGTGTAATACTAGACAATTTTTGAGAACTGCATCCAATATTATTTAATGCCAGAAAATATAGTTCCAAAAGTGCACAATCGTTGGGCCCCAACAACCACATTATATCTTCCCAAAGGCAAGGAAATTTTTTTGGTTTTGAGGGTTTAGTCCTCAACTAAAATATGAATGTTGTGACATTTAACTTAACAAGGCAATGTTCATTAATTTAGAATCATTACTTTAAACCTAGAAAATGGGTACACAAAATAGTTATAATATTTAATCAACCAAATATCAATTATCTGTAGTATCAAAGATTAAAAAAAAAGTGAAGTGTTGTTTGTTAAAATACCCCTTTTATTTCATAATATAGGGGTGTTTCTCAATATTTTATATTAGATTATGAACATAACTTAGATAGATATTAAATATTAGATATAAAAATTCTTAAAATAGCCACATAGAGGATTGTCATGATGATTTAACACTAGAAATAAAAAAAATTATGAAGTCCTCATAGAGAGAATTTTTTCATTTCCTTCATGGAAAAATATAAATTGAAACTCGATAATTTAATAATGAAAATCTATATCCACTTGTCAAATTCGCATTTTGAAAGAGGGGGTAGGAATGAGGGCATGGGCATGGGTATAGGAAAGGGTGGGGCATGGGACTTTGTGAAGTTAGGATTTAACACTATAAAAAGAGTATGAAGTCTTCACATGGAGAAACATTTTGCATTTCCTTCACCAAAGAAGACAAATTGAAACTTGATAATTTAATAATGAGCATCTATTTAAAATTACCAAATTGGCATTTTGGAAGGGAAGAGGAGGTCACATAAAATGTATGAGGAAAGTTTTAGTCAATTAATTACAAAAATTTCTTTGATTGCATTAAAATTATTTTTCTAAGTCTTTTTAAATAGATTTACATTTTTCAATCTTTTTATAAATGATAAAAAATAATAATATTAATTTGTATTTGACTCCAATATTATAATATTTATTGTAATGGTAAATATTGAGGGGCATACATTCTTACAAAACTATTTAAATATATGATGGATTAGAGAAAAATATTATAAACAAAATTGTGTTATATATTATAATTAAATTTTTAAAATCACCTTTATTTTTACATTATTTTGTTTTAATTAATATGAGTTTATTATAATTAATTAAAATTATTTAAATAAAAAAATAGTATGATGTTCTTTTGTATTCAAGTTGTGATAATATACTATTAGGTGATCCATCTTCTTCCAATATCTTATTATTTTAAGGTAAAAGACCACATTTAATGAAAATAAAAGTAATAACTTTAAAGATTTAAGTGGAGATAAATTATCTTCAATGTTCAATACCTTCTACTATTACCCTTATTTTTGCTGATGTTACCATGGACCATGGCGATGTGAAAAAAATTAAAAATAAAAAAAATTAGGAAAAAAGGGTCCAAACATGCCCTCCTTAGAAAAACATTTCCTTAAATATGAAGGTGAGGAAACAATTGTTGGAGTTGAAGGATGGGTTACCAAGTCACATATTATAGTTGTATCTAATGGCATTTTACTAGAATCTCACTAATGGTCTAATTATGAAGTTGATGGGAGTACCTATAAAGAATAACTTAGAGTTAAAGACAGATAGATACTTTTGCATCAAGCTTGAGAAGTAGCATTTGAGCTATGACATTATGGCATATGACTTTATTTAAACAAAAGATATAAAAAAAACTAGGTGAACATGTGAAGAGGGTGGAATTTAGCTTTTAGGTGATACGATCAATTTAATGAAGAACCTTATAATGTCTATAAAACTTGGGAAAATGTTTTTGGTGACCCTTTATCTTGAGAAAGGATTTCTTATAAAGTTATTATCAAATGGAAATTGTATCCCTAGTTTGGAAGGTGTGTTCAAAATCATCCTTTACCTTTTGATATTTCATGCGATTATTTGACATGTGGATATTTTCATTGAGAATGTGAATAATATTATCCCAAACATTTAGGGTTTTTTTAGTGCATGCACATGAGAACATCTTGAAGAAAAGAAACAAGATATTATTTCTTATTACCATATATAGCATTGTAGAGAGACATATTAGTAGCTATATGATAGGTTTTATTATATCAAAATTTCACAAGTGGTAACCATTTGTACCATTGATGCTATTGATTATAGGTAGAACAGCGAAGATGTGCTACCAGATATTTATCGATAATATCAGTCTAGCCATTTGTTTGTGGGTGGTATTAAGAGCTCATTTTCAGTTGGATATCCATGCACTATATGAGTTAATGCCATAAGTGACTTGTGAAAGTTGAGTAATAATTATACAAAATAGAAACTAGGATTTTGTGAAAGTAGATGATTTTTTTGAAAATGTTTATGTGATGTTAGAAGTAATGTAAGGATGGGCCAAGGCAAAAGAATTGGATTAATTTAGATTGGTGACCTACCATTACTAGACTGATTGATTTTCAATAGACAAAAGGAAAATTTATTTAGTTTTGTATAAAGCTAGTCCTTTCTAAGAATTTATAAAGTAATTTTAAGTTTCTAGAGGTGTTTAGAGGTGTGTCTCCCAATTTTTATTGAATCAAGATAAATCAAACAAGACCAAGATGAATTTATAAAAAAGGGGGGGGGGAAATATTGTGTTAAAGCCTTAGAAGGTGGAAATGGTATTGGTAAGCCTGAAGGGCATGACCAAGAATTCATAATAACCATCATTTACATAAAAACAAAATTTGGAATATCTTCATCATAAAGGCAAAATTGGTGATATCCAGATTGTGGATCTAATTTGAAGATGAATTGGGCAGTGTGAAGTTAATCAAGAGTTATATATCTATCATAGGGACATGAAGTTTATCTTTAATTTTGGTCTAGTTTACCTCACATAAATCAATGCATATTAGCTAAGATCCATTCTTTTAATGTAGTAAAACTGGGGAGGAGTATGTGATTGTCCTTGGATGTATTACTCCTACCTAAGGGAATTATTTAACATTATTTTCAATTTATGGCTTATATAAAAAGGATAATAATGTGGTCAATTGTTGGGGGTACACTACTTGAAAGTATTTGAATATGATAGAATTATCATCAACAAGGACAAAATCCTTATAGATCCTCAAAATACTAATTTATGTTAGATGACAGAATTTTGTAAGTTGCTAAGCTATAAGGAATCAGAGGATGCATTGAGTTAAACAAAGGAGATTTGAACAATGATTTCATGTTAGTATTTTATGAGGAGTTTTTATAGATGAAACATGAAATGATGACACTGGTAGATCATGGTAAGAGACATTTTAGTGTGCATTAATAGCCATTGTTAGAGTACTTGATTTAATAGTTTTTGAAATATTGGAGTCCTATTCTTAATTTAGTTAAAGGTTTGAGTTAATTAAATCAGTAAGTAATATTAAAATAATTAATCTACCAACTATTATAATTTAATTTTAATTTAAAACATTCTAAAAATAGTAATAGATGTGGATAAAATTAGACTTAACTAGAAACAAACTAAGACAACCGAGTCAAGGTCTAAAATTCACTATGCAAGACTAAGATAGTATCATAAATTAGGCTCTAGCCTTCATTTTGTGAAAGGACAAGAGTGTCAAAATATGACACCTTAGGGTCTAGTACTATAGTCTTCTTCTACCTCTATTATCTAGGAAACCTGAGATTTTAAGGTTTTGTCCATTATCTTTGTGTGAGCCCGCATGTAAAATTTTAGATGATGTATGTCTATGAAACTCCCTATAGAGATGATTTAGTCTTCAAACCCTACAATCCATGATGTTTTGACAAAATTTGAGAAATATGGGGAGTTAGTGTGTGTAAGATATATTTAATATGTATCCACACTCTTTATGTGAGCATGCTACCTACATACCAATACTTTGACGAGGGATCAAGACATATGTAGTTCTCTAACTTGATGTGATTTGTGCAATTATGTGTATAAATATGAAAAATAATAAAATTTTGTGTGTTTGAGGTGGCTAGGGATTGGTGTAAGGATTTAAATAAGCTTGTAGCTATATTGAATGGCAGTATGTAGAGAATAGTGAAATATGCCTAAGTAGTCTTGATTGTATTCTTGCTTGCTTTGTGATATTTTATAACTCTTTCTAAATGAAATTAGACTAAGATTTTATAGAGATCTATTGGTCATGGGTCAAATTTATTCAGCTTAAGTTGATAAGATGAAGGATAGGAACTGTAATGAAATGACCATTGGAGCTAAAAATGTACTTAGACAAGAGTGCTTGAAATCGACACCCTAGGGTCTCATGTTATAATCCAAGTTAGGTGTAATTGTTCTAAGGGTATGGGACCTAGGGGATGGATTTTCCATGGGAAAAGATACTTATAACAAGTGGAACCACTATTTGGGAGACTACGAATGATTGGAAATTAATGAGAAGGTACCTATGAGGGTCATGAGAGCAAACAAGACAGACCTATGGATTGAAAATCACCAGCCACACTCAAGTTATAAATTTTCAAATTTTATATGACTATATTCACCCTCCTCCCCCCCTCTTTATTCTTGTGATGTAGAAAAGTAAAATACTAGGATAAAGGAAAAATAGAAAGTGTACCTAAACTAATTTACAAGGGTGAAGCTCATGAAGGTATGTGATGTTGGGTTTATATAGAAAGAACACAATATGAAGTGTAAATTTACAAGAGAAAATAAAGAGTGGATCAGTTCTTACTGGATACACTATATTTAAAATAAGAACATACAAAAGTTGGGTGAGAGAGAGAGAGAGAGAGAGAGAGAGAGAGAGAGAGAGAGAGAGAGAGAGAGAGAGAGAGAGAGAGAGAGAGAGAGAGAGAGAGAGAGAGAGGAATAGATACACCTCATCAAGTACATGAGCCAATACAAAACTTGTTGTGGTGCTAAGTGATGAAGGATGATGCTAAATAATGTTTGGTATGTGTTGTACTAAGATTAATATAAAAAATGGAGTTGAGTGTCAATTCCTTGAGAGTGGCTCAAGTATGTAAAATTTATCTCTTTAGATCCATCATCACCCACTAAGTGAAGTTATGTGATCATGCATGTTCCAGTTGATGTTTGGACCATGTTTCCAATCCCTCTGAGTAGGTGGCTTAAGAATACAAAGGCTATCTAATCCTTTAGCTCCATCATTACGCTATGAAGTGAAGCTATAAACTAATATTAGTATGAATGTGCATTGTATGAGATGGATTCTAAAGCCCATGGTTGCTCTGTAATCTAATAATGTGGAATAGATAGTTGAATATATATTGGTAACTATGCCAATCTTGGCCAACTCAGAAAAAGGTGGAGTTTAGGCTTGTATGAAACTAGGATATAGTCTTATGGGGAAGCAACTCTGAAATAATTCCAACCACTTGTAGATAGAATAAGGTATGCAACTACTGAGAATGCCTAGGTAATATATTGAAGTTGGAAAGAAAATAAGTCAAATATGCCATGCACATTGTCCCCAAACACTTGTGTCTAAAACATAGATTTTGATCTAGATGTTATACCAACTGCCTAATTTAAAACTTAAATCAAGAGCCATCATATCGTGCATGATGCCCCTTATATCTAGATTTTTTTAGAAACAATATACTAAAACTATTGAATCTGAACTAGTCTATATGTGGAAAACTATAATTGAGCTTACCTTTCTACCAATTTATGTAAAATCTAGTTTTTTGGCTATTTAGACTAGAGCATCAAAATGAGACACCCTACTATCTAATGTTATAGTCCAATCTTGGTGATATTGTTCTGGGTTGATTAAGATGACTATTCTATAATCATCCTTGTCTTCCTAGTTTGAAGTTTTCTTGTTGTTCTAAGTGTTTTGAATGTTAATTTTTTTACCGTTAGGAAATAGATCTCTATGATAAAACCCTTTTTTGTTTCCCCCTCTTCTGAGGGTAAGGATGAATAACCTACAATGACTATCCTCATAAAAAATAGCTTTTCAAGTGTGCTATGTTGAGAAAATACATGATATAGTAATGATAATTAATAATATATTTAAATATATAGCATTTTTTGTAATGAATATTGTTAGATCAACAAAGGTATTAATAGATAGATATAAAAATGTAATAACATGTACAATATAATTAACTAGAACTAGAAAGCTTCATTATATTTTAGTTCTTAGTTATTAGTTTTCATAGAGGGATGGAGCATGATGTCCATCATGGCATCCAAGAAAGCTAGATAATGCATGATGTAGATCATGGCATTACAAACAATTGAGAAGTAAATAAAACAACAAGAATGCGAGGAAATAAGTAAGAAGTATACAAGAGTGGGAAAGTGGTCAAGTAAACAAGGGACATGGGCACATATCATTCAAACTAGAAAGCATGCATACAAGGCATGCTCAAATTCTACATACATATACAATTGGAAAGAAGCAAGGTTGGTGTGAAAGCCAAAATAACATAGAAGAGTATCAGAAAAGGACATTGGTAAATGTTCTAAGGCACACAAAATAATAGAAATAAATGATATTGAAAAATTTCCTAAAGCACATATAACAGATAAAATAGGAATTGAGAAATGTAATCACATCTAGCTACACAAAGCAAGAAAGAAAAGCTTTTAAATATTGGAAATATATTTGCATTCAACTAATCAAAATAAGTAATGAAAGTATGCAAGAATGTAGTACAAGACTAGGTATATGCTAAGAAATATACAAGTGCTATATACTAGTGAGTGTTGATAGAGTAATCTATGTAAGCTAGTAAGTAACATATGTCAACATGATAACTAGAGTATGAGGCGTAGGAATGACATAATGTGGATGGTGTAGTCATATAGAAGATGCCCCTAGTGGGTAGATATATCGATATATGTATCAAATATATGAAGTAGGATGCCCCCTCAATGGGTAGAGTGAAGCAATAAAGGATCTACAAGTCACTACACACATTCAAAACAAGATCATGTGAAGCATGGTAATGTAGATAAATCAACAAATAATAACATAAAATAACAAACGCAAGTCTAGCATTGTAGTAGAGATGTAAATTATGGATGATGCATACAATTGAAATATTTTTGTGTTTTTGAATTATTTGAATGTTTTTGTATTTTGAAATATTATATTATTTTTGTTATTTTGACATATTTGAATATTTTTGGTATTTTGACATATTTGAATGTTTTTTGTATTTTTGATATATTTGTTATGTACAATCAATCATGAGAAGACTACGTACATGAAATTGAAAAGATGTTATTTAAAATTAAGATGGGAAGGAATAATACTAATTGATAAGTCTTGTGGGAGACTCCCTATCATGGTGTCTTGTATCAAGGAGAGGGGTTGTGTGTGATCATGAAGAATGATGGAAGCGTTGAGACTATGGCTTTGAAAGTTCTGTATTTTATTGATAAGTCTCATGGGAGACTCCCTATCATGGTGTCTTGTATCAAGGAGAGGGATCGTGTGTGATTGTGAAGAATGATGGAAGCACTGAAACTATGGCTCTGAAAATTGTATATGTTATAAATGCTATGAAATATTTGTAGTAAAAACTGACTATAGGGTACCCATATAACTATGAGAAGTGGATGTATCTATAAGGATATTAGGGACCCATCTAGTACTAGGAGAAACTCTTTAAGCATGTGTTATGTGTGTAGAGGCATGAGACCTCAATGAGACTACCTTGGGTGTGAACATTGTAACTGGAACTTGTCTAGAATTTTAAAACTATGGTTGTTCTAAAAGAGACCTCTATGGAAGTGTATGAACTCTCTGTACTTTTGATGGATGCCTTGACTATATCTGAATCTAAATTGGAGGAAGAACTAAAACTGGTAGAGAAATTGAAACTAGTGGTGAAACTAAAAAAATGATGACTCCAAAATGGTAGATAGCTCTGAAGTGGGGAGTGGTAACTCATATGAAACTCCACCAATTGTAACAACCTGATTAGGATGAATGAATTTCATGCATCTTTGAACTATATAAGGTACTTATCAAAGTTTTCAAATCTATTGTTGACCAAGTAACATATCAAAAACTTCTTCACTGGGAACAATAGTAAATGGTGTGGCCACATGTGGTGGATGAACTTATATAAGAAGTACAATCTCACCAAATGAAATATGTATGTACCCACGAAATCCATTGATAACTATGTTTATCGAGGTAATATCTTGCTATGAATATCTTAAATGCTATAGTTCATAGCTCACATGTTCATGCTAGATATATTGTCTATGAGAACACTATGAATGGGATGATTATGAATGTAAGATCTGATAAACAATGCATGATAATCTAAATCATCCTTAACTATCTTTTACTTTGAGAATGATATCAAAGGTCTAGTTAGAACTCTATAATTGTACACACTAATCATATTACTTAAAGTATGTGACTCAACTGAAGATGCCCTATATGTAGCTAATGGAGGATGTGTATGATATGCATGGTGAACACCTGATGCATCCCCTATCTCTTATTTTTAATGTTATGGAAAAGGATCTAAAAATATTTTCAAATCTTTATCCTATGTTTACTTTGTTTGAGGAGGCTTACTCAAACCACAGAGCAACCACTTGCACATGACCATTGGTTACTTTTTGTTGTTCTTATTATAGTATTTTAAGCATGTCATCTTGCATGTCAAGGTGTTTAGTTAATATTTTTTGAAGTTCTCTTTTATCAGTTTCATCAAAACCAGTGTATTGAGCCATTGTTAAAGTAGGAAAACAATTTGAAAATGAATTGATTTTTTTTTAATAATTTGTAATGAGCAATGTGTTACGTAATGAAATTATTGAATACAGGAAATGAAAAGTCATAAAAATATCCAATTGGAGAATGTATAAAAAGGATATGAAGCTCACAAACATATAAGGTGATACTGTAAAAGCATAAGACCTAGTATATGCCCCTATGATTTTGAAAGAAATGGTTTTTAAAATTACTATGGAATTTTAAAATTTAAGTGAATTTATTATTTAAATATGCAAGTAAAAAACAATAAAAAAATATTAAAAAATTCTTGATTTGAAGGGACCTCGTACATGTAATTAGGGTTTTGAATAAATTGTTTTTTCCAAATTAATATGGAGTTTTATAAATTAATTTAAATTTTTGATTTAAATAAGCAAGTAAAAAATTATAAATTTAAATAGGTTTTTGTGTACAAAAGGACCTAATAAATTTAAATAGGATTTTAAATAAATTATTTTTTTAAATTAAAGAGATAAATTAAAAAATTAACTATGAATTTATGATTTAAATATGTAGGAAAAAAATCAAAAAATTATTGGAAGAGAAAGTTACCTTAGGGTTTATAGGGGTTCTATGTGCAAATGAAGTAAGTCGGGTTCACCAAATGATTTAATAGTTTTGAAAATATTGGATTCTTATTCTTATTATAGTTAAGGGTCTGAGTTGACTAAATTAGTAAATACTATTGTAATAATTAAGCTACTAATTTATAAAATTTAATTACAATTTAAACAATTTTATATATAATAATAGATGTGAAGAAAATAAGACTTAGCTAGAAATAGACTAAGATGGATGAAATAGGTTATGAAATTCACTATGTAGGACTAGGACAATGTCATAAATCAAGCTCTGGCCTTCATTTCATGAAAGGAAAAGAGTGCCAATATAGGACGCCACAGGGTCCAGTGCTATAGTCTTTGTCTACCACTATTATCTATGAGACCTAAGCTTTTTGGGTTTTATCCATTGTCTTTGTTTGAACTTGCCTATGAAATTTTGGATGTTCTATGTCTATAAAATTTCTTGTAGAGTTGATTTAGTCTTCATACTTTATACTCCATGATGTTTTGAAAAATTTTGAGAAAGAAGGGAGGGTTAGTGTGTGTAAGATTCAATAAACATGTATCTACACCCCTTCTGTGGGCACACTACCTACATATCAATACTCTGAAGAGGGATCAAGCCATAGGTAGTTCTCCCACTTGATGTGCTTTTTGAAACTATGTGTATCAAGAGGCAAAATTTTAAAACTAGTTGTGCTTTACGTGACTAAGGACTGGAGTAAGGATTTTAATAAGCTTGTGGTTATATTAGATGGTTGTATCCATAGAATAGGGAAATATGCCTAAGTAGTCTCACTTTTATTCTTGTTTACTTTGTGATATTTACCAACTCTTTTCAAATGAACTTTGAATGGGCTTTTATAGAGATCTATTGGTCATGGATTGAATATATTAACGTTAAGTTGACAAGAAGAAGGATAAGAACTGGAAGGAAATGATCATCTGAGATAAAAATGTAGTTAGACAAGAGCATAAAAAATGGACACCCTAGGTTCTAACACTATAGTCCAAGTTGAGCACTATTATCCTGAGGGTACAAGACCTAGGGGATATATTTGTCAAGAAAAAAGTTGCCTAGAGGAAGTGGAATCACTGTTTGGAAGGCTATAGATGACTGAAAATTAGTGAAAACATGTCTAAGATGGTCATGAGAGAAAGCAAGAGGGACCTATGGATTGGATGTCACCAACCACACTCAAGTTACTAATTTTCACATTTTATATGACTACAATACTACATCCTAATTCTAAAAATTCCAACAAGATAAGGCCAGAAGTGCACATCCATTAGGCTCCAAGAACCACATTACATCCGCCCAAGGGCAATACAAAAATGTTTGTTTTAAGGGTATACTTTCCCATAGATATATGATTTTTGTGACATCTAGGTTAACGAGGAAATGTTATCGGATTGGGGACCATTGCTTCAAAACTATAACATGGGTGTATGAAATAGTTGACTTGATAAACCAACCAAAGATTAATAAAATAAGGGCATCATGAACCAAGTCACTGTGAATTAGTTGGTTTACTTAGAGAAATTCTATATTTGAAGTATTTAAATATGATCGAGAAAAACATTCAATAAAACTTGTGACAAAGGTAATGCAAAATCTACCTCTATAAAATGAAACAATTGGGTGCACTATTATAGACCAAATTAAATATAAAATTTTCACATAAAAATGGCATTGCATGATTGGCCTTAATAAGAAATTGGCATGCTCTGGTAGCTCCCATCAAGCACTTTTAATTACAAATTTGGGTGACTTAATGATTATATTTTGATGTACACATTATTTTCATATGTTATGCTTGTGGAAAGTGCTTATTTTGAATCTAATAAGAAAACATCAAAATTCATTAAATTAAAGGTAAAATACATTAAATAACAACTTAGTTTTAAAGAGAGCAATTTAATTGCCAACTAAAAATCCTACAACATTAATCTCTATTACACATAATGATCAATTTTTTATTACAATGTATACTAGTATTTGATGAAACCACTTTCATATTTATTGTGATACTAATGAATTGTATACTAACATTTTATGGCATCCCTTAAACATTTTTTTGTGAAGTTATTGAATTTTATTCTAACATTTAATAGTTCTAATTTCAAATTTATTATAATATTGATAGTTTGTATACTAGCATTTCATTTTGGTAAATTATATACTAATATTTAATGGCACTACTTTCATATTAGTTACAAATCATCAAAACGGATTCTTTAGTGTGTCCATACCATGTGTGGTATGCAATCATAGTGCTTGATGAAGTAATGAATTTTTTTCTATCTTGCTAGAAATGTTTGTCACATGTCTAATAAAAAACAAATCACCACTCCTATCTATTTTCCTAGATTCACTTAACAACAAATTAAGTATCAATTGCATATTTTTTTTGTAGATAAATTACGAATAGTTATTTCTCTACTTCAAATAGTCCTAGTTCCATTGTCATCAGATGAACACCCAGGTCATGGGCATAATTGCTATGAATCCATGTTTCACATTGAAAAAATTACTTTTAAATCAAAGCCATCTAATGTGAATGCATTGATGGTTAAGCACTAAGCATTATTTCCATGACGTTGAACACTGCTTAGATAATTGTAAGTGTTTTGAAATTCTAGGCTCCATATTGCCTTCCATAAGATTGATAAACTCTAACCATAACTAACTACCTGATCAAGAATGTTCGAAATTATAAAGGTTTGGGCTCATTTCAAGGCCAACTCAGGTTCTCTGGGTTACTTTCCTTATTCAAAATGACAAAGGTGAAGTAAGTTGTCTTCATAAACCTAGGTTACATTATCTAGATTAAATTAGAATTGTGAAATGAATTTTCTTCTCAAAATCATAAAAGTCAAGTAAAGTAGATTTGTAAACCCACAAAACAGTAATTAGAACGATCCAAGGTTTCTAAGTTACATTAATTCACTTGCTTAAATCATAACTAAAACCAATAAAAGTTCATAAGCTTAGACTAAATCGAGGTTATAGAGTTACTTGACTTTGTAAACCAAATTAAGCAAAGTAGTTCATGAAACCTGACGATCGAATAAAAACATTTATTTCTATGTTTGCCAAGTTTTATGAGTATATGGTTGGATATCGGAAGCATAGGAGGGTAAATGTCATGTGAATTGAATCGAAATTTCACCACTTCGATATTGCTTGTATAGTCTTCGACCTTGACGGAAGTATTGTTGTCAATTGAAGCGCTTTCTGCACTGTCGTTCTCTTCAGAGAAATGTTAGTGTTCCAAGTTTTGTCTATTTTTTTTTTAAGAAGACGACTCCTCAGATTCATCCCTAGGTTGCCTTGAATGTAATATGAATATCATGTTTCTTTGATGCTTTATTCCTTGAAGCTAACAAAAATATTATCCGTGAGTGAACATAAGGATTGCTTTCTGAGTAGAATCGAATAATATTGATATAGATTCTGAATTATCTTGTAAATGACAAAGCAATTGGATAAATTCAATATTATACAATGCAGCTAAGGGAGCAAGCACATTATGTATAAATGCCTATTGAATTAATAGCAATTAATGGTATCTTTTTATTTAATGTAGTTACCACTCACCGAAACAACTCAAAGTGGATGCTAGTTAGCTTAAAATTACAGACTGAGGGCTATAGATCTATTCATACAATGAGTTGCATGCCCTTGGGTTATTCTCGCTGGAAGAGCTACTTTCTAGTAGCGATATGCTGAGCAAGGTTAAGGGATCAAAATTGTACAATGATCCAAACATTGAAGGCCAACCTGAATTCGAGGCCAAAGGTGAAGCTCCTTCGGAGGTTTTAAGAGACTTGTAGCTATTGAACGCAGATTACCACTACACAGGTTTGTGGAGACTCGATGAGATTTGGCCTTCTGACCCTGTGAACCTTGACCTCGGCAGCTCTGGATTCCCCTCGCTGAAACTGTTTCTCCCCTTCTTATATCTCAAACTCACCCTGTTATAATTATTATTTTTACCATGGAAAATGAATTGCCTATAGCATGCTTAACTGACAAAATAATAAAGCCAATATGTGCAGAAGCCCCATGATTCTCAACCAAAAATATTAAACACAAATCTAGAGTGGCTAGCAAAAATGGTGGCAGTGGATCACAGAAAAATGACAAAACTAAACATGCCAAATTTGCAACTAAAATTTGTAACTTATAATACCCATCTTCGTCTGCAGGGTTTGGCATTAGTTTGTCTTGGCATCCGCAGCTATGCAATCAGAGAGGCCCGATTTACCTAAATAACATTATCCCATGCCTTTAGTGCCCAAAAACATGAAAAAATGTAATGCACAATCCTTCGATAGCATTAGTCTTGAGATATATTTTGAGCCTTTCCCTCTGACAGAGCATTTATTTCTTGGTACTATTCATGACATCACTTTCTGATGGGCACTGTGCATGACATCCACACTCCGCTCCTTAATAACATATCCACAATTTTAAAGAATCAAAATACAAATAAATAAATTTTTAATATATCTTTTTTAACAAATACATAAATCAACCATTAAATAACTACAAATATTTAAATGCACAAAAAATAATAAATATTTATTGATCCAAAAAAAATTAATAAAAAATTAAAACTAATTTATTTAGTATACCGTGTGGGACTGATTAAATAAAACTTTCGTTGAAGATAAACAATGCTGTAGTGTTCAGCACATTCTGATTTTTGTGTGCTTCTAAAATTAGTCTTATTTTTGTGGATACTGACGAGAGTTTTGTGCGCTTCTAAAATTAGTCTTATTTTTGTGGATACTGACGAGAGTACCCGCGGTCCGGGGCCGGGGGCCACGGCCGGTAGGGTCTTGAATAAAATATTCTTACAATTAGAAAGTAGTAGATAGGCTCGTGGCAGAGTGAAACACGTACGTCAGGAGAGCCTGCAACGCTGAGCGTGTGCGGACAAATTGACTACCCGAGCTACGAACAGATGGGTAAACTTTGTTGCACGCATGATTCCCTTTAATGTTTCGACTACTTTTAGTGCCACAAGACACCATCCCATCGATTCCAAAGTTTCTCGTATTCACAAGGCAAGCCAGCGGTGAAGTCTGGTTTAGATTTCGACTCGTCGTTGTTAAATTAATTTTCTATCTCACACGCACACTTTTAGATCAAATTCTGAGATTTCCAATAGACCATTGTGAATGTTGCTTACACAGTTTTTCAAGTCAATTATAGATAAAGATAAGAACCTTTTTCTTTGATGAACACAAAAGAATGAAAATCAGAGTTACGGTTATGGTAAGGTAATATTGCTCATTTACATATTTTCAACATTCGATTTTTTTTATTTTTTTTATTTTTATTTTTTTTTTTTTTTTAATTTTTTTTTTTTTTCATTATTATTATTTTTTAATATCCTAATATTTATTTATGCTGCATTTATTTAATTTTAAGTCATAATGGATCTTAAGAGTAAATTGCACTTTACCAATTCACTTAGTAATGATTATATATGATTATGTGTTTTAAAAAATTAAAAAAAAAAAAAAAAATACAAATTTAATTTGGCAATAATAAATGAATTAGTATATACAAATAAAAGAATATATTTTTAATTCAGATACTTCATCAATTTTTATTTGAAAATAATAAATAAATATTATCATTTCAATGTATGATGTTGGAGTGTCATAAGTATGAACAATGAACACATAAGTATTAATTATAAGGTAAATATTTGTATAGTTATTATATTTTACTGAATCTACTAGTTAACGGAATATGTGATTATGTATAAGATGTCTCAAAGAACCACAATCAAATTTAAATTTGATACCTTTTATATGTAGTAATTGTAATGTCTCATTTTCTACAATGGCATTCCAAGGGTATTGACTTAAAACATACATTCTTGGCCTTCGTAATGCATAATCGAAGTGGCTCTGACTCCTTATATAAGCTACGCATCATGATCTTCCGTGATAGTTGTGTCACACTAATCTTTCAAGTGGGTGTTCTTATGGTTAAGTCAATGTTGACATACATATCATAAGATCCTCCTAACGTACAAACTTTTAATATTCGATCAATTTGATAATTGATAAATGGAAGGTGCATAACAAGTCACTAGTAAGTGTATCGAAAGAATACATGAATATTTATTTTAAATACTTGAGGGAGCTTATTGATCAAAGGGAATATGTTTATTGCTTAATGACACATTTGTCGGCATTCAATGGATAGTCACTGGTAAGTGTATCGAAAGAATATGTGAATATTCATTTTAAATGCTTGAAGGAGCTTATTGATCAAAGGGAATATGATTGTTACTTAATAACATGTTTGTCAGAGAAAGTAAAGAGGGAAGAAATTCTAAACATTTCAACTTAGAGTTATAAAAAATTAATTAAGTTTTTCATTCTCAATGAAAATTTGAATCTTACAACTATATAATATTATCACCATTCATAGGCATATAAATCTTCACACAAACAATTAAAGTCATTCTAAAATATCTAATATATATATATATATATATATATATATATATATATATATATATATATATATATATATATATATATATATATATATATATATATATATATATAAATATAATTGCATAATGAAAATTTCAAATGTCAATTATGTAAGTATGCAATAACATAACATGAAATTAAACCCTTAACACTTACTCTTAAATACGAGTAATAATGGATAAACTTTGTTAAGTTATATATATTGTTATAACTATTAAGGTGTTATAGTGGAAAATAATTTTACCCTTTTGAAACCGTGATGGTGGTAACAATTCTTTTATCTTATAATCAATTTATTATTCTTATCTTTTTAACGTTATCAGATATCTCCTCTAATGCAGTCAAAGTTACAACACTTTCATATTTTCGATGACATGCTGTAAATAACATTGAGTAATCTGTATGTTTTTGGGTGAAAAATTATCATCTCTTATTTATGGTCAATTTGCTACTTGGATAACTAAGCATTTAATAATTCAACCTTAATTCGTTGATTAAACCAAAATCAAATTTATGAAGGGAGATTTTGGGTATAGTGTAGAAAGAATAAACTTCTCGAGGAATGGAACCTTGCCTTAGAATGCCATGCCAAATATGGCGATAGTCGCAATCTTAAACATAGCATTATGACTTTTTCAAAGCTGAAATCTTCTCAGAGATAACACATGCTTTTAAGTCTAATCATTAAGGCACAATAGAGGAAGGAGACGCTTAGAGGTGGACTGGTTGGATCGATTATATTTCTCATGAAAGTATGAGGGATGTGTTGCTTCAACATCCCTATTCACATTTACGAGTTGGCCTGTCTTGATCAAATGAATGGTTAGCTTTGTTTGCATAGTGATTTGAGTGAATGTAAGTTTGAACTGTCAAAGTGGTGAAAAGTGAATCATTGTGAAGCAGTGTGTGTTAGTCCCAAGTTTATGTGGACTATGGGCACGTGTCTCTGCAAGCATCATGTGAGTGTTTGTGAGCAGTTCTATTAGCCTCAGATTTCATGAAGTAGGGACTGGGTTGTCATAGGTAGAGAGTAATCAAACCTTGGGAGGGAATTGTTCATTGTAATCACTTGAGTGGTTTCGAGCATTATCGGCTGCGCCTAACTCGGTGGTTGTTATGTATGTTGGCTAATTGGCCTGTTTATTATACTTTGGATCAAATTGTCTTGAAAAGTTAATAAAATACACGTCACTCTCAACTTTCTTGCACTATGTGAATGCTCATATGTGTTTGAGTTGATTTCTCGATCTTTGCAAGTGTGTGTTTTTCTTTCTGTTATTAATCCTTTATTATACAAGTTAAAGTCCACTATGTTTGTGGGTGTTCTTGTGCAATTAAACACTAAAGGTGTAGTCCGTAGTTATTGTAGCGTCTGGTTGCAATGAGGGATTTGGGCTAGAACAAGTGGTGTCACACAAGGAGTCAACTCCATCAAGTTGGCCCCATGATAGTTGGTATCAGACCACATGATTTATGTCTTGTAGGATTGTGTTTGCCTATGTTAAACCATTTTGTGCATTTCCTTCTCAAGTCAATCTAGTGTTGTGTCTGGTTGTGTTTGAGTCAGTATGGCAAGAGATCTGTCTAGGATGTTACTTAAGAAGGCGGCTAGCAGAGGTCTAAAGCAGGGTCAGGGCAAAGGTGAAGGTGGTGGCAGTCACCACGTTAGTAAGTTGGAAGTTGATGTAGTAGATGAAGGCCTAGTTGAGCAAGTTGGTGCCCAGTTCCAATTGATGGGTGACCATGTGGGTATGAGATTCAACGAGTTTGAAGAGAAGGTGACTACCATAGAACAAATGATCATAGAACTTACTGGAAGGTTGGAGAAGAGTTTGGTGTTATACAGTAATTTACATGATGAAGTGGCTTTATATCGATCAGTGGTACTGGGTCTCATGAAAGCATCAAGATCTAGTTCTTCTATAGTCTTGAAGCTCCGCAAGTTGAAGGAATTAGAGTGTTATGATGGTGAGCGAGATGAACATATTTTAGAGCATTTCTTCTAGGATATGGAGGAGTATCTGACAAGTTTGGGGGGTCTGTCAGATGCACAGGAGGTGTGCACTACAACAGGGTACCTCACAGGTACAACAAATATTTAATATAGAACCTTAGCTAATGACATTACATCAAGGAGTTCTACGAGGAGGTTGGACTCTTGGGAGGATCTGAAGGAAGCCCTTAGGAATCAGTTACGACTTGGCAATGTAGCATGGTTGGTTAGGATGAAGTTGAGTCAGTTGAAGCAAGTGGGGGAGATGAGAAAGTACATCAATTCTTTCCAAAGACTTGTGTTGGAGGCCACTGACATGTCAAAGGTAGATAAATTGTTTCATTTTACTCATGGTCGTTAGTCAAGGGCTTAGGTAGAGCTTCGTCAACTTGAAGTGTCTGATGTTAGCAAATTAATTGTTGTAGCAGACTGTCTCTTCAATTTTAGAGATGGTTTTTCATCCAAAATCCCCTCGGGCCATTGTGCATCCATGGGTGGATGCATTGGTAAGGGGTTGAGTAAGTCTTTAGCGAAGCCAATTGGTGACCAGGGAAGGAAGGCTACTCCAGAGTCATCACTAGGATCTTGAATGTCTTGGAGCACTTCCATGGGTGGTAAGGAGTCACTAGTTGGAGATTCAAATGTGAAGCAATTTTGTTTGAGGTGTTGGGCGTGTGGTGGGAATCACTACAATCGAGATTGTCCAAAGTGATAGGTGGTGTTTGCGGTTCAAATGGAGGAGTTGGATGAACAGTGTGAGTAGATGATGTGTGTGCTTAGGGGAGCTCAATGCTAGGTAAAGCTTTGGTTTGGAGGTGGTTGCTATAACATGAATGGGTGGATTATTTTGAATGTGGTGATTTATGTTTGAAAACCTCTTACTTCCCATGGACTTGGGTTGTCTTGCAATTAGAAGTTAGCTAGTTAGCCTTCAAAACTTGGCCTCCAAACCTCCAAAGGTGCAAGTAGGTTTAAAGTAGTTACAAGCTATCCATTTTATGCTGAGACAAGGTTTACCCAGGAAGGGTAAAGTGTTAATTTTTCCCCATCTTGGACTTCTTTTGTGTTGGATCTACTATAGACGTGCATAGAGAAGATTATGCAGAGGAGTGAGATTGGGAAGATGAAAGTGGTGTCCAGTTGAGTATGTAAAAGAGTGAAAGAATTGTTGAAGAGTCAGTGTATCTTGTATTGCTTGTTGGTAGTTGGGATGTTGAAGGGGAGTAGCAGGTTCCTTTTTTTTGCTGATGTGAAGTGGGTTCTTCACAACCATGGAGTATGCTCAAGGACATATCATCTTTTTTCTCACTAAGAAGATAATTGATCAGTGCATCGAGTGGGTTCCAAAGGAGAGTTCTGGGGTAAGGGATCTATTCCTATTATTTGACTTGGGGTGTTTGGTCTGAAGACTTGTCTTTGCCTATAATGCTCTTTTTTTGAGTTTCAGTACTCTTTTGGAGGAAGTTGAATGGTCTCTTAGTCTTTCTTGGTTTGCAGTGTCTTGAAAAGGTGGATCGTCACGAACCATTTTCCTCCACCCCATATTTGGTGGTTGGCAAGAATAGGGTGATTTTATGAAGCTGCATTAGTTTGGTGTGGCTTGTGTAGGCATCTTTGTCTATGTGCTGAAGTTGCCAAAGATTTAGTTTGTTTCCCAGTTTGCAACCACTTGGTAACTTAGCCACTGATGAAGTCGCACTAGTGATGGTTCCCGCCTAAGTGCCCTTATATGTATGTGATAGGTTAAATCGAAGTGGCAATTAGAATAATTTGTTGAGGTGAAGACAATAGGTTACATGGCAATTTGAAGCAGAGGGAGTTTCAAGTGGTGTTGGAATGGTAGTTTTTCAAAAAGTCGGAAGCAAGAAGAAACCCTCAAAGTGAAGGTCATGGAGTTGGTCTTGGTCTCTTATCTTTGGGATGGACCCTGAATAGGGGATGTGTTTACCTCTTGGCTTTGGGTTTGAAAAGGGGACATATTTATCTCTTCAATTTGAATGGAGCTTGAAAAGGGTATGTCTTTATCTCTTGGCTTTGGGTCTGAAAAGGGGATGTGTTGGTCTCTTGACTCTAGATGGAGCCTAAATAGGGGACATGTTGATATCTTGGATTTGGGTTTGAAAAGTGGACGTGTTGGTTTCTTGACTCTAGATTCTAGATAAAGCCTAGAAAGGGGACGTGTTGGCCTCTTGGCCTGGATTGAGTCTAAAGAAGGGATGTGTTGATCTTTTGGCTCTAGGTTGAGTCTGAATAGAAGATTGCCTCATGGGTTCGTATCAGAGGAGTCATGTCAGCAATGAGGACGTCACCAATTTTTAAGTGGGGGAGTCTATGAGGGATGTGTTGCTTCAACATCCCTATCCACATTCACGAGTTAGTCTGCCTTGATCAAACGAATGGTTAGCTTGCTTTGCACAGTGATTTGAGTGAATGCAAGTTTGAACTATCAAAGTGGTGAAAAGTGAATCACTGTGATGCAGTGTGTGTTAGTCCCAAGTTTATGTGGATGATGGGAACATGTCCATACAAGCATCGTGAAAGTGTTTGTGAGCGATTCTGTTCATCTCAAATTTTGTGTAGTAGAGACTGGGATGTCGTAGGAAGAGAGTAATCAGACCTTGGGAGGGAATTGTTCATCGTAATCACTTGAGTGGTTCTGAGCCTTATCGTCTGAGCCCGACTCAGTGGTTGTTGTGTATGTTGGCTAGTTGGTTTGTGTATTATACTTTGGACTAGATTGTCCTGAAGAGTTAATAAAATACATGTTACTCCCAGCTTTCTTGCATTGTGTGAATGCTCATGTGTGTTTGAGTTGATTTCCCGATCTTTGCAAGTGTTTTTTCTTTTCACTGCTAATCCTTTATTATATAAGTTGAAGTCCACCGTGTTTGTGAGTGTTCTTGTGTAGGTAAACACTGAAGGCATAGTCCTTAGTTCTTGTAGAGTCCCGTCACAACAAGAGATTTGGGTTAGAACAAGCGGTGCCGCACGAACGGTTAGCTCCGTCAAGCTGGGCCTGCGACAAAAGCCATGTCAATCTCCAAACATTAAATTCACTTAATTGTGATGATGGAAATCTGTGTACTTGTTTGTTAACACCTAGACATATGGTAGAAGGGAGATTTAGAAGTAATAGAATAATGCAATTTAAAACATATTTCAGTCTGGTTGACCTTTAGTTGACCTTAGCGCATTATTCAATCTTCACTTGACAAAAGGTCGTATGATTTCATTTGACAAGGCTTATGATTGACTGCTCTCCCTCCTCATTGAAAAGCTGTCTTATCTTCCTCAAACGTGAAGTATGACATCACAAATTTGTAAGATTACAATGGAGCATGCTTCCACTGGTCTTTACCGAACTCAACGAGATTGAATTGGAATTGAGACCTGAGGTGCGATTAACACCGCTTTATGCCCATATTAAATAGGTTTGTTTGATTTGTTTATTTTTATTTTTCGAGTTTCAACTCTTCCTGATCAGAGCCAAACTTTCTTAGTCGACCTCCATAGACCTTGTAGAGTTCCTACATAAATTTTTGCGCTCTACTACTAGCTGGAAATGTATAGACGTAAGGCACTGGAGAGCGCAGCTAAACTCCGAGTCTGAACTGAAGGCTTGACACCCTGAAGTTAGAGATGAATATAACTGTCGCCATAGAAATGCTAAATACACGGGTAGGTTGAATATTTGGGTTTGGAAGTAGTCTATATGTGAAGAGAGCGTTTTTATTTAAATTTTCTGGCGGTGCAGTTAATAAATGACTAGAAATGCTCTTGCTGTATATATCTAACTCTTCGACTACTGGAAACATCAAAATAATGTACACAATTATTTCAGTAATATAGCAGCTACCTGCTAGCGGTCAGTAAATTTATTTTCAACCGAACCACAACCTTATGCAAGGGTTGAAAGCGATCAATGTTTGATAATAAATCATCAACAGATAGAATGAAGAAAGTAAGCGAAGTATATGCCAACCGACACTATTACTTAAATTGATTTTGTATACAGTAACAAGTTGTCGCAGGAGACCTTGTGAGCCCCATCACCGTCTTTGATTACATCTATATTGCGTCAGACAAGAATCTATACATACTACTCTGAATAAAAAATTACAATGGAGACGTCCACAATCATGTATTTTTTACCGGATTATAGGCTTGCGAGTAAAACGAAGCTTTCCAAGCTAATTGCAATGTCTAAACCGACAATTGTGTATATATGACTGGCAGATAAATTTAAAAAAATAATGCTTCTTGCGCAAAGTCATTGAAATCCGTGATAACGGATGAATTGGCCTCGCGACAATTAAGCAATCCATTTCCTTGGCGTGTTGGCCCTTGCATGCCACCAAAAGTTAGGGTGTATTTTAACTGGGCCATGAACAAGGCATAAAATTCTGCGGATAATGGTTGGACTTGAGACATTGTGTATATAACGTGGAATATAAGTTAATAGCATTCGAGTTTATAATGTGGAGGTATTATGATACCGTAAAGTTTCAAGTCTAAAATGTGTGCATGCATACGATTTAGTTGTGTTACATTCTTCTTGGAAATTTCAAGTTGATATACAAGCGTGTTTTAAACATGCTTATGGTTTACTGTAAAAAGGTGTTAAACGTTTTATTGAGTAAAAACCATTGTAAATGCTATTGTTTTAATGAAAACAATATATAAATTACATATGTTATGCATGATTTTGATATGTTATAAATTGTACAACACTCTCTTAGTTGGATCAGTATTTAATGAGGATTATTTCTTTTAGCATAATATATTTATGTGTATGCATATAAGGAGGTGATTAATTATATTTGTGTATGTGTATAAGGAGGTGATTAACTATATGATGTGAATTCTTGGTTAATATGAAATTAATATTGAGGAGAGACATTGCTTACATTATTTTTATATAACATGCCTGTGGATTGTACTGTAACACGAAGATTGATTGGGATGAATAAGACTAAAGAAAAATCACCCCTTCACGATGAACCCTTGATTTGAATCTGTCTTAGTTTTTAAGAAGGATGTATTTGAAATGTTTCCTCTTCTTCCTTGATGAAAATTTGATATTGACTTTACCTTATTAGTCCCGAAGGGGGACTATAGCTTTCACTTTTGCTTAACCCGTTATCAATCCTTCTCTCCGCAAATCAAGTTAAAGTGATTGCTGTGCAACAGAAATATGAAACTATTCGGCTTAGACAAATTCCATGTTATTTACTTCATCGAATATAATATTGCTATCTTTGCAAATTGATTGGTTGATGAAATAATACGTTATGTGGATCTTCACATCAACCAAAGCAAATTAAGTCGGACTCAGAATGCTGGTAATGACAGAGGCAGTGGCAGAGCAACAGAGATTGGTGTTTTTTTGCCGTTTTGGAACTTCAAAACTTTTATTCAAGCAATAAAGAAAAACTTTGATGGCCGGCCCACTGCCCCCAACCGTCCCCTTCTATCCTTTATGCCTGCTACAACTGGCGCACTGCAAGCAAGAACATGTATACCAAATTTAAAGCAACGCATGGCGTTGAAGCACCACCTTAGAGCAATCACTGTACCTGCGCCATGACATTTCCTTTGAACTCAAAACAACAACGAACAAATTTTCAGACTCTGAGCTTTATTGAGCTTGATTTTTACCACCATTTCCTTTGTGCGCTGTGAGCCCTTGATCTCAGCCATCACGATAAATAGTGGAACGAGGTAAAGACAGCCATTTGTTTTTTGTTCCGCATCTGTTCATATTATAATGCTGTGTCTATGGCCTGACTACCCCTCTCTGCACAAACCATCAAATTAATCAACAAGCTTGCTTTGTTCTACTTAAATCTAAAAAAAAATCCTGCAACCATTGCCGTCCATGAGACGACATCTGGTTGATGCATTTCATTGAACAGCCTTAAAGCCTCGTCAAAAACATCATTTTGTGCATATCCTGCAATCATCACATTCCATGAGACCACATTTCTTTGAGGCATTTTGTCAAACAGTTCGCGTGCCTTGTGTATGCTTCCACATTTCACAGACATGTCTACCAGGGCACTTAGAACTACAACATCTGACAAAAGACCCCTTTCCCTTATGATTTCATGGATGTCCATACCCTGGTCCAAAGCTTTTATTTTGGCACAGGCTGGGAGTATGCTGGCAAAGGTGCACTGATTGCGTTGGATGTCTGTTGGTAGCATTTGATGAAACAGCGTCAATGCCTCGCAAGGAAACCCATGTTTTCCTTAAGCTGAAATTATGGTATTCTATGAGGAGACATCTAGTTCTGTCATGTCGCCAAACACTTTCCGAGCATCCACCAAACTACCACACTTGACATATATGTTGATAAGGTTGTTCTGAAAGAATATGCGTGTAGCAAATGCAAATCTCCTGTGAGCGATGAGAGAGTGGATTTGTCTACCATGTGAAGCGCATTGTTGGCAATGCAGGTGTGCAATGGTTGAAGATATGTGTTGGAGTACACAAGGGGATTGTGTACCACCTCCTCTACCAAGTCCTCTATACATAATGCCGTGAGATTGAGATTTGCAGCGGATTGCATTGGTATTGTATGATTATAATTGAAGACTGTTAATTTGCATTGTAATTCAATCTACTTTTGCCAGAGTGAATGAAACACCAGGTGCATTGTTATATACTGTGAGGGACAATGATATTGCCAGTGGTAATTTCACTTTCGAAGTGCCGAATTTGAACCCCATTTCCTCGTTTTCTAAGCTGATTACACAGCTAAAGTTACATTTCCTCGTTTTCTAAGCCCAGGCGCTCCACTAACTTGCTCATGTTTTCTGTTAGGGTTTATCATTTCATTGGGAAGATGCGTTCAATTTGTCGAATTTTTATTTTCTTGTATGTGAATTTGGGTAATTTTCTGCTTATCATGGGGACTCTATTTATTGCACTTATCTATCAATAAAACTGAAGAGAAACCTTGCTGCTTCAAACGTTTAGTTGTTTTTGCATTAAAAAATTATGTCTAGCTCTTTCCTTAGCCGGTAGTGAGTGTGGTGTTGATACCACAGATAATGACTGCCAAACAAGGTTTGTAAATAAGCCTTTTGATTTGTTTTATATTGTGTTACTGGAAGAAAATTACAGGTTGGTTACTCGTTTCGTGAAGCTGCTTCTATTTATCCAGACAAACATGGCACTATATGTTTTCTGGGAATTTATTTTGGTTAAATTATACCAAAAAACACCTAATTTTTAGGTTGCAAAATTTTTCACTCTTCATAACAAAGATGAGGCTCACTTTATTAACATCATGCTACTGGCAATTCAATATGTCCCGCAGAATGGAAGGAACAGATATTTATAAGAGCTTGTTGGCACTGAAGGAATGCATACGTGCTCTAGAGTCTAGATAATGATTAAGTGCACATCCCTTTTAGAGGAAGCAAACTAACAGAAGTCTTACGGGATTAATTTGTTGGTAACTCACGGACTGTCATGATATTTTGTATATTTCTCCAAACTCGGGCTCTTGTGAGCATTCATTGAATACCCTTAGATATGCTGATAGGTGAGATAGTTTGCAAGATTTAAATATGAACTAATTATCTCGGATAATGCTAGATGTTATTAGGTGTTATACTTAGTGGCAAGATTTTATTCTTCTGCAGGGTTAAGAGCCTTTGAAAAACCAATAATTCAAAAAAGGACACTCAGTCATTGAGAGAGTCATCTACTGCTTCTCTCATAAAGCATAAAAATACAGAGTCCATCTTAATAATGGCATTGACAGACTGTTGACAGCATTAAAATCCCCCTATAATGACTGTATGCAGGCGTGCTATGGTTTCATTGGCTTCAATGGAGGTGCGACAGTGATGTCTTGGTTGCAGTAAAGATGCCCATTTTATCTGTGTCTGGATTAAAATGAACTTTGCAATAACATGTAATTTTCGAAACCAATCAAAATATTCAAAATAATATTTTTTATGTACTCTATTAAACCCTGTGTTATTTACCTTCATAACAGGCTGAGAAAAAAATTCAGCATAGAAATCATGCCATGTGATTGGTGGGAGGAAAACAGATTAATCACATGTTAAATTATAATGGTTGCTGTTAGTACCCTCCGGGAACTTAACCCCTTTTGCTTCCCGTAGGAACTTGGCACTCTGTGCCCTTGTTTATTATAGCTTCCTTTGTCTATAGCTATACTTATGAAAAAAAGTTGTAATCCACATGTTTTTAAAAAAGTTGTACTCCACATGTTTTGATGATTACTCTTTGCTTGATCATGTTTCACCTTGATTAATTTTATCTATCCTTTAAACATGCTTATACATTCCCCATTGTTTATATATGTTGCATTATGTTTGTAATATGGAAGAGTTTGTGAAGAATTGGGATCATCAAAAGAAAGACATGTTATAATGTATTTGTTGCTTCTTATGAGTTAAGAACAATTGACATATGAAATTCTATGATAGTAAAACTCAAGCTATTTTTATGGTTTTCTAATCTTTTTAAGGATCAGTTTTTTTAAGTAATATAATTATTAACTCATGTTAACATACATTATCTTAAGTCATAAGGATAATATGTTAGAAGGACTACCTCATAATTTTTTTTATCAAAACCCTCGTAAAGAAGAATTTTATGGTAATGCAAAACCTATGTGGATGCACCTTTTAAAGAAAAATATTATTATATGGATTGATGATGTAATATGTATCATCCATCACTTCCATCAATGTCTTAGCTATTGGTTTTAACACATAGACTTATGATATTTTCATGTGAGAGACATGATATCTTAACATTGGTTAAATCTAATTAAATTGTTTAGATGACTGAATTGAATGGAATAATAAAATTACATGTTATATATGCTAATTAAATTGTTTAGAACACTGAATTAAATGGAATAATAGCATTTTGTTTTAAGAACTCTTAGGTTAAGTTCACCAAATGGCTGGTGCTAAATTTTGAAGGTTGGGATAAGTTTAATAATATATAAATAATTTAAGCACAAGGATAACAATTTAATTTATAGCATTCCAATTATTTCAAAATTCAAATAAACAAATATTCTTAACTATAAAATTGAGATATACTACATGTAGAAATTACCATGTTTGAAAGATGTTCAGTTGATTTCAATAGAAAACATAAATGATATTTAGTTGGGTTTATATTAAACAAGTACATCTAGGTTATACATAGATAGAAGTGTGCAAGATCTATATCTTAAAACATTCTTCAGATCCTAAACATATTATTTCTATAGTTATGGACACTAATATCATTTTTCATACACTACCATCAATAAAAGTGTTTATGTTGTGACAATATTGTCCTATACAAAATATCCATTGGATCTTAATGCTAATAAATTCACCATTATTTGTTTTTTTTACTTTCCTAATGATGTCTTCATATTTGGAATATAGGTTCATTCTCTTCTTATTGATCAAATCCTAGTTTTTCACCTTTCTTCACCCTTAAAATGAGTATTTCGAAAAAGAGGTTAGTGGAATCACTTTTTCAAATTAACCTTAATGAAATCTTTATCGTTAAGTGCTGCTTACACATCCAATACTCAAAAGAGGGATTTAGACATGTATTTATCCCTTATGTGTGGGATCATGTGTGAATAGTGGTGTAATATGTTATAGGTAAACACATGCAATTATCTAGATTTTAACTTGAAAAATATCAATCATGGGTTGTTATTTGGATGATTTATAGATTTTGTATGGATACTGCTATGATTGATAGATAAATATGAAATAATACTAAATAATAAATAAGTTGTGTTATTAATTAAATGAGCTTTTGTAGATGTTTGGTTAAATTTTTTTAGATTAACAATGAAATATCTTAAAATTTTAGTTATACCACACCTTTTGAAAATATCTCATGGTAGGGTTAAATAAGATAAATAGGCCAAACCATAGATTTTAAATAACATCTAATTTGTATGAATTTTGAGTAATTTATAGTAGATAAGTATCTAGACACAAACATGGATGCTAATGTCCCTCTATGGCTAATATTATCCAGAAAGATAGAGAGAAGGTATATATTTGTAATTGACATTGAAGGATACATATCAAGATTTGATATTTTTTTAGTGTGCAGGTTGTGTGGGTTATCAAAA
Source organism: Torreya grandis (assembly GCA_037957365.1). Taxonomy (NCBI): domain Eukaryota; kingdom Viridiplantae; phylum Streptophyta; class Pinopsida; order Cupressales; family Taxaceae; genus Torreya; species Torreya grandis. Next base: position 279,008 of record JARHVA010007013.1, read on the forward strand.
TGATATGGGTAAGACTATAAGATAATCATTCAGGCATAGTTAGATGGAAAATTTGATCTTTTTGACAATAATAAGGTCTAAAAATGAAGGGTATATCCTTGATTGGTATTTGTAAAATTAAAAATAATGAGATGTTATTAATATTCAGTTTTATTATTTTTATTTTCCATCCTTTAATTTACTAATGAATAAAATGATATTACTATATTTAAAAAAAAAAAATTTGCGAGTGGTTGTGTACAAACAACTTGCCTTTGCTTGAGCCCACTTTTGTTTTTATGATTATATATGACCTATAACCAAGAGCATGTTACACTCTAAATCAGTGCATATAATTGAAATACTTAAATGTAAATAAATCAAGGAAGGAGTACACTTGTGCATTGATACAACTATGTTACCCCTTTATATTTTAATTGGCAAAGATGTTTCTTTATGACGAATTGGAGATAAAAGACGTTCAAACCTAAACCCCAGATATTTTGGGTAGGGATACTAGAAGGTATTATTACCCTAATATAATATAGGTATGAGTTGTGACACAGCCTATGAGACAACTTCATCTCAATCATTAAACTCAAGTTTGAATATATAATCTAGTGAGGGTAAGTGATATAATCAACTCATCATATAAATATAGATATTTTGGATGATTTAATCAACTAAAACTATAAATACTGTGAGGTTTATTTATTAAATAAACTCATATTATGAATAGATCAAACTAATGCACAAAAAAAAGGTTTAATAGGAATACTTCCTGGTGTAAAACTATGCTTCCTCGTGATAGAAATCTTAAGATATAATTGGTGAATTTTGAAAATAAAATTGTAATAGCATGGTATATCTACCTCTATTATGTCTCAATTTGAAGTATTTATCAAAATTTAACCTTTGATATGTAACTATGTATAATACATGCACCACAAATCTTAAATGCTTTGTCCTAGATATGTGATAAAAAGTGCAATGTATATGATTATGACCTAAGTGTGTAATTGAATCATGCAAATGTATAGGATATTGTGTAAGTGTCAAAGTCATGTATTTGTTACATTCCCCCACTATAATTTAGAAACTATCTAAATGTGGAGGTTGTACCTTTGTAACATGCCCCATTGATATGCCCCCCTAACCCTCTCCCCCGCCCTCTCTTTTAAGGTGAGCGAAATAGAATCTGATAGGTGCCTCACCTTAAAATCATAATGTAATAACTATATATGTTGTGTATGAATCATGTAGCATATAGGAGTAATGTGTCTAAGTATATACAAAATCAAGTTTATAGTATGTGATCACATCAAATCCTAAGATGCATGATATGTATCATTGCAATGTCTAAAAAAAATAGTACATGTTTAAAAAATAATGAAGCACAAACACAAAATCACTCAATATAATGAAAAATAATTGTTGAAAGAGGCCTCATATAAGGGTCCTATTTAAACACCACATAATCGAAAGGAAAAGTCATATTCAAATGTCAAAATGTAGAATTCCATATTTATATGTCCAAACAACATATAGTTTAATATATCCCAATAGGTAATGAACATATTCAAATGTTCCTCATGTAAGAAAATAAAAAACAATGAAATACACTAAAGGAAGTGACAATGTGAATAAATTAATTATAAGCAACCATAATAATCTTATCATACTAGTCCATACATATATGTGATAGAAAATAATGTCAAGTAACATAGCATACCAAGTATACTATGAAAGATATGAGCATGGATACATGCATCTATAAAAATTAGTATGTGAGCACAAAAATGATAATGTATAAATGATAATAGACGATATGTAACATGTATCAATAGTGATTAATGAAGTAAATGCCCCAAACATATTATATAACATAGATAGAGGAGAGGTCCAACATTTGTATATGTATATGTCATGTTTTCGGTATACATGTATCATGCTCAAATATCCATGAAACATACGTACATATATACATAGAGAGATATAAGATATGTTATCTACTAACATGAAGCAAACAACACATACACCAAGGAGTGAATAAACATGGGAATGGTGAATGTTTTTGTATTTTTTAATTTATTATAATCTTTATGTATTTTTTTAAATATTTTATTTTTTGTATTTTTATAATATTTAAAAGGATAAGAAAAGAATATATGTACATGAAAAATTGCTACTATAATTCATGAAACTCATCAATGGAATGCTTATGTGAAGGCCATGTATCACGTGTGTCATATTCATATGTTGCATAATTAGTATTTTAAGGATCATATCAATAATTAATATTATTAATATTGTAATCATAAAATTAGGCCTTATTATAGGAAACATTTAACTTCTTAGGTTGTTATTTAATTTGTGATATACCATTTTGAGAATCTATGTATGAAAAATTCGCCATGTGCTATTGATTAGAGTTGATTTTGAATATGTTCATCATTATTAGGATCTTTCATATCATTATGGATTAGAGAAGAGTAATATATCTTCGCTTGAACACTAATAAAATATTTAATTTGTGCCTTGACTTATTTATTTGAGGATAAACACATAGAATTTGTATTATTTCCCTAAAATTTTTGCTCCTCTATGCAATAATTAGATATGATGTTTAGATCCTTGAAAACCATATTTGTATCATTTGATTTTTTAGGCATGTCTTGCTTTTAAAAATCCCTTGATAGAAACACTTACTTTACTATTCTTGCTTGATTATTTTAATTTAGATTTGGTAACTTATGTTCCTATTCTATTTGTAACATTACCTTTTGTAATTTTCCCTTTTCATGATTTTTTTGTATTATTTTTATTTTTACCTTTGCCTTTAAAATCTTTTCTTTCTCTAAATTATCCTTTGGTACCCATAGTTGATCTTTTTTCATTTGTGTTTTAGGAGATGTACTCATAATGTGAATGGATTGCTTGATTGGTGTTTCAATGATAGGATCACCACTATTATTTATCTTTTGTATTTTGTTCTTTTATGCCAAAGAACATTTTGTATGATGCTCATGTATTATATGGTACAAAAAATCATATTTTGATCTCTTGTTAAGATGTATATGGGATAATTTAATCGCATCATTACAAAGCATTTCTCTAAGGGTTTCACTTAGACTCTTAGTAGTATTTTATTTACTTTTTGAATAATTGGTTGTAGATTATTTTTCTTGTATTTGCTTATTTTGATATGAAACCTTGTTATGTATAACATTGATAGATGAATATGAAGACACATGATTAACACTAGCATATTTTAAATTTTTTATGTATGTAATCTAATTTTCAAATGATGTGATATTTGAACTAAAACTATTTTTCAACTCTTAAATTAACTTTATCATAAGGATGATTTGATCTTTAATGGATTCACAAACACAAACTATAGGTATTTAATACTGAATATGCATATAAATACTATCTAAGGGATATTTAGAGGTGGATGGGTTTGAGGAAGGATATATTATCTACCTTCATTTGAAATCATAGGATTAGACACCTTAACCATTGAAATAGTGATTTTATGGAACTTATTATAAGGATGGTAGATATCACCATCAAAAGAATTGATAGAAGGCCTTCTAAAATTTGGAAGATATAAGTCAATGTTTTCACTCCTGCTTGTTTATAACGTTGGATTGTTTCTTCATCTTAAGCATCAAAACAATATATATCATCCATGAAGATTGAAAGAAATAAATACCAAGGTTATGACAAAAAGAGTAAAGTATTAGTTATATTATATTGATGTAACAAAGAGATTAATAGATTGGTTTCCCCAAATGTTTAGCCCTAAATTTATAAGGTGGGGAAGGGTTAAGAATATAGAAATAGCTTAAGAATAAGGATGCTAAACTAATCTATAGAAGGTCAATTAATTGTAAATTTAGATAAATGAATATTTTAAATTATAAAATGAAGATATGAAAAATGTATAAAGTACCAAATTTTAAAGATGTTCATATTGTTGACACACAAAATATAAATTATACTTATTTATTCTTCATGTACTCAAGCAGATATGGTCTAGATACATGTAGAAGTGTGTAGGATAAGGATATTGTAATAGTCGTTAAATTCTATAAATACTATTTTTATAGTCATGAACACTACCATTTTCTTTGGGAAACTACTATTGATGCATGTGTCTATGTTGTGATGCTATTATTTTATATGAAATATTCATTGCATCTCGATGAGAATAAATTTGTAGTTACTGGTTTTCTATCTCCTCTCTAATGATACTTTTAGATTTTGAATAATATAATATCACACTCTTCTTACTGATTAAACCATATTTATTCACTCTTCTTCATCCTTATAATGAGTTTTTCCAACAATGGGTTAGCGGGATCATGGTTTCGAGTTGACCTCTATGACCCCTTTATCTCTAAGTGCTTTATACATAGCCAATACACCAAGGAGATCCTCAGAATTATGTAGATCTTCCATATATGTGGGATTCTATGGGGAAAATGGTGTAATATTCTATATGTAGATGCATGCAATGATATATATTTTAACTTGACAAATGCCACTCATAGGCTATTCTTTATATGCTTTATACCTTTTTTATGATTACTTCCTATGACTGATAAAGAAATAGGTATGAATACAACATAATAAATAAGTTGTAAAATTGATTGAATGATAATTGATAGATGTTCACTTGGTATTTGTTAGATGAATAATGGAAAGGATTTAACATGTATTTATATAACATCTTTTTAAAATATCACATTACAAGGATCAATAAGAAAAATAGGCTAACCCATAAGTTTTGAGTATTTTTTATCTTGGACTATTTTCGTGTACTATACACTATATAATGATATAGATAATAGCATCGACAATAGGGTCCTTATATGGTCAGTAGCGTCCAAAAGGCTAGAAAATGGGTATGGATTTGTAATTAATAATGGAGGATATATGTGAATTTTTGAGATTTATTTAGTTTATAGGTTATCTATATCATCATAATGATATGGTTTGGACTATAATATAATAATTTAGGAACAATGAGATGGTGAATGTGATCCTTTTAGTAGTGGAATGGTCCGACACTAAAGGGTAGAACACTAATTGGTATTTATCAAATATACAAAACTAAGATGCTATAAATATACAACTTTGTATACACACTCCTAAAATTCTAGTTGAAACCCCTAAAATAATTATTCATGTGAGACCTATTACTATTGTTACATCATCATGATTGGATAATCAAAAGTACATTCCAACATCATCTTCCATTCCCGTGCCTAGTATTTCCACTTCACATAGTTCCACTACCTCTACCTCATCACCACCATTGATCATTAATTCCAATGAGATCACTTTCATTCCATTCATAAATAAATATTTTCATGTATCCCATACAACACACACTCCCTAAATAATAAAAATAATAATATTCTCAAGAGGACTAGATTCAAATTATGCATTTAATGAAAACCCAAAGGTTAAAAAAATATCTTGAAGATAAAATTGAGGTCATATTGAAAGTTTATAAGATTATATACAAGAATAAAATATTAAAAAGAATAAAAGTCACCCATGATGGATAATCAAAAGTACATTCCAATATCAGTGTCCATTCCCATGCCTATTATTTCCACTTCACATATTTGCACTACCTCTACCTCATCACCAACATTGATCATTAATTAAAATGATATCACTTTCATTCCATTGATAAAAAAATATTTTCATGTATCCCATACAACACACACTCCCTGAATAATAAAAATAAGGATATTCTCAACAGGACTATATTCAAATTATGTAATTAATGAAAACCCAAAGGTTAAAAAAATATATTGAAGATACAATTGAAGTCATATTGAAAATTTAGAAGACTATAGACAAGCATAAAATAATAACAAGACTAAAATTCACCAATGATAGATAATCAAAAGTACATTCCAACATCATCTTCCATTCCCATGCCTAGTATTTCCACTTCACATATTTCCACTACCTCTGCCTCGTCACCACCATTGATCATTAATTCCAATGAGATCACTTTCATTACATTTATATATAAATATTTTCATGTATCCCATACAACACACACTCCCTGAATAATATAAATAAGGATATTCTCAACAGGACTATATTCAAATTATGCATTTAATGAAAACCTAAATGTTAAAGAACTATATTAAAGATACAATTGAGGTCATATTGAAAATTGAGAAGACTATAGACAAGCATAAAATAGTAAAAAGAATAAAAGTCACCCATGATGGATCCATTATCATTTTCTAAAAATAGGAGGAATTATTTTCATTAATTAAGAAAAGGACAAAACAAAGAGGTAGCCATAACTCTAGATTACTGTAGAAATGATGAATAATTTTAGAAAATCATGAATAATAGTCAATTCCACTATTAGAATTACATAAAAATTAGTGAATGGAATGGATAACATGGAAATAATATTGTATGACCAAACTAAATTTATGGTCTTAAAAGGAAAAAATGAAAATTCATGGAATCCCATGTTGAAACAATAAATAAAAATGGACACCCTAGGGTCCGGCGCTATAGTCTAAGTCAAGCGCTATTGTCTTGAGGGTATGGGACCTAGGGGATATATTTTTCATGGTAAAAGTTTCTTGGAGGAAGTTGAATCACTGTCTGGAAGGCTAAGGATGACTAGGAATCACATAAAATGTTCCTAAAATGGTCATGAGAGCAAGCAAGACGGACCTATGGATTGCGTGTCACTAGCCACACTTAAGTTACAAATTTTCACATTTTATATGACTACATTACTACATCCTAATCTCTAAAAATTCCAACAAGATAAGACCAAAAGTTCACATTCATTAGGCTCCAAGAACCACATTACATCCACCCAAGGGCAATACAAAAATGTTTATTTTAAGGGTATAGTCTTCCATAGATATATGAATTTTGTGACATCTAGGTTAATAAGGAAATGTTCTCGGATTGGGAATAATTGCGTCAAAACTATAACATGGGTGTATGAAATAGTTGACTCTATAAAGAAACCAAAGATCAATAAAACAAGGGCATCATGAGCCAAGTCCCTATGAAGTAGTTGGTTTATTTAGATAAATTATATATTTGAAGTATTTAAATATGAATTGAGAAAAAAATCAATAAAAATTGTGAAAAAGGTAATAATAAATCTACCTCTATAAAATGAAACAATTGGGTGCACTATCATAGACCATATTAAATGTAATATTTTCACACAAAAATGAGATTGCATGATTGGCCTTGACAAGAAATTGGCATGCTCTAGCAGCACCCATCAAGCACTTTCAATTACAAATTTGGGTACTTTAATGACTAAATTTTAATGTACACATGTTTTTCATACTTTATGTTTGTGGAAAGCACTTATTTTAAATATAATAATAAAAAATATAAATTTATTAAATTAAAGGTAAAATACATGAAATAACAACTTATTTTTAAAGAGAGTAATTTAATTGCCAACTAAAAATCCTACAACATTAATCTCTATTACACATACTAATCAATTTTTTAGTAGATTGTATACTAGTATTTGATGGAACCACTTTCATATTTATTGTGACACCAATAAATTGTATAATAACATCACATTTTTAATACACTATATACTAACATTTTATGGCATCCTTTAAATATTTTTTGTGATGTTACTAAAGTTTATTCTAACATTTAATAGTACTGATTTCAAATTTATTATAATATTGATAGATTGTATAATAACATTTAATTTTGGTAAATTATATACTAATATTTAATGGCACTACTTTTACACTTGATATAAATCATCAAAATAGATTCTTTAGGGTGCCCATACTGTGGGTGGTATGCAATCATAGTGCTTGATGAAGTAGCTAATTTTTATCTATCTTACGTGAAATGCTTGTCGCATGTCTAATGAAAACCAAATCAGCACTCCTATCTATTTGTATGGATTCACTTAACAAACATTTAAGGATAAATTACATATATTTTTTTAGATAAGTTATGAATAGTTATTTATCTACTTCTAATAGTCGTATTTCCATTATTGTCAGATGGGCAACCAGGTCATGAGCATAATTTTTATGAATCCATGTTTTGTATTGACAAAATAGATTTTAAATAAAATCCATCTAATGTGAATGCATTATGGTTAAGAACTAATCATTATTTATATGATGTTTAACACTTTTTAGATAATGGTAAGTGTTATAAAATTCTAGGGTCCATATTGCCTTCCATATGACTGATCAAGTCTAACCATAACTGACTACTTGATCAAGACTATTCAAAAATATAAATGTTTGGTTTTATTTCTAGGCCAACTCATGTTCTCTAGGTTACTTTCCTTATTAAAAATGACAAAGGTGAAGTAATTTGTCTTCATAAACCTGGGTTATACCATCCAGATGAAATTAAAATTTTGAAATGAATTTTCTTCTAAAAATCATAAAAGCTGAGTAAAGTAGATTTGTAAACTTGTAAAACACTAATTAGAATGATATAGGGTTTGTAAGTTACATTAATTTATGGCTTAAATCATAATTAAAACAAATAAATGTTTTTAAGCTCGAAGTCTTCATAAGATCATACCAAACTGGGGTTATGGAGTTACTTGAATTCACAAACCAAATGAAGCGAAGTAATTCATGAAACTTGAAAATGGACAAAAAACATTTGTTTCTATGTTTGACATGTTTTGTGAGTATATGGTTGGATATCAAAAGCATAGGAGGGTAAATGTCATGTGAACTAAAACAAACTCACCACTTCGATATTGCTTGGATAGTCTTCGACCTTGATAGAAGTATTGTTGTTAATTGAAGCACTTTATGCAATGTCATTCTCATTAGAGAATCGTAAGTGTCCCAAGTTTTGTCTAATTTTTTTTAAGTAGATGAGTCCTCAGATTCATCCCTAGTTTGCCTTGAATGTAATATGAATGTCATGTTTCTCTGATGCTTTATTCCTTGAAACTAACAAAAATAATTATTATGAGTGAACATAGGGATTGCCTTCTAAGTAAAATCAAATAATACTGACATAGTTTAAGAATTGTCATTTAAATGACAAAGCAATTGGGAAAATGCAATATTATACCTTGTAGCCAAGGAAGTAAGCACAAAATGTGTAAATGCCTATGCAATCAATATAAATTAATGGTATCTTCTTATTTCATGTAGTCATCACTCACTAAAACAAATCAAAGTAGATGTTAATTAGCCTAAAATTTCACAGACTGAGGGTTATATCTCTATTCACGAGTAGTATGCCCTTGGGTTATTCTCACTAGAAAAGCTAATTTTGAGTAGTGATACACTGATCAAGTTTAGGGGATCAAAAAAGTATAATGATCCAAACATTGAAGGCTAACCTGAACTCGAGCTCAAAGGTGAAACTTATTTGGAGGTTTTAAGAGACTTGTAGCTATAGAACACACATTACCACTACATAGGCCTGTTGAAATTCAATGAGATTTATATTTTTGATCATTTTAACCTTGACCTCAGTAGCTTTGGATCTCCCTTACTAAAAATAATTCTCCCATTCTTATATCTCAAACTCACCCTATTATAATTATTATTTTTAGCCTGGAAAATGAATTGCTCACCGAATGCTTAACTAACTTTATAATACAGATAACATGTGAAAAAAGCCCCATAATTCTCAACCAAACATATTAAATACAAATACAGAGTGGATATAAAAAATGGTGATAGTGGATCACCAAAAATTGACAAAACTAGACAAGCTAGATTTGTAGCTAAAAATTGTAACTTACAATACCCATCTTCATTTGTAGGATTTGACATTAGTTTGTCTTGGAGCCTATAGCTATTCAAATAAGACATACCTAATTTGATAAAATAACATTATCTCATGCCCTTCATGCCCAAAAACATGAAAAAACATAATGCACATTCATTGGATAGTGCTGGCCTCGAGATATTTGTTGAGCCTTTTCCCCTTACACATCATTTATTTCTTGTTACTATTAATTATGTCACATTCTAATGGGTACTATGCATGACATCAAAAATATCCTGTTTAATAACATATCAACAATTTTAGTGAATCAAAACACAAATAAATAGATTTTTTCTATTTTTTTGTTAACAAATGCATAAGTTAACCATTAGATAACTACACATATTTGAATGCATAGAAAATAATGAATTTTCATTGATCCAAAAAATAAAGTTTAATAAGAAGTTAAAGCAAACTAATTCCTTTAGTATACCCTCTAATACTAATTAGATAAAACATTCATTAAAGATAAACTATGATGTAGTGTTCAGTACCTTTAGATTTTTGGGTGCTTGTAACATTAGTCTTATCTTTGTTGATATTGATGAGAGTACCTATGGTTGGGGCCATGGGCTGCAGCAGATATGCTCTTGAATAAAATATTTTTACAATTATAAATTAGTAAATAGGCTCATGGCAGCATCAAACATGTATGTGAGGAGAGCCTACCACACTGAATGTGTGGGGACAAATTGACCACCTAAGCTACGAACAGATGGGTAAAATTTTACCAACACCCACTACACCTATTTTTTAAATAAACTAGATTCAGTATTAGGTAAATTTATCTTGATAATTTGGTACATTGATAGATGAACATCATATAAGGACAGATGTAGTGATTACTACACTAAAAAATTGCTACGCCCCTAACCTATCACATGTATAAGGATAGTATTAACCGACTTGTGGCTTACTTATCCCTCTTTGACATTATATTACATTTATCTATGCTTTATTTATATTAGTAGGTCAGCCTATGGAGTAACGATGGCCTAGTTAGACTATATATAGGAGGTAGTGGGTAATCATTTATCATCATTTTGTGAATTTTGCTCTTATTGAAGCTTGTGGAGGTTGCCCCCTCAAAGTGGCTTATCTATTATCATATATTTGGATATATTTCATTCATATTTGGATATAATTCTACTGTTATACTTAATTATTGATGTAATTTCATTACAACTGGTATCAAAGCTGCGATTTGGGCAATCTTGTGGGCGAAACACTAAATTTTTAAATTTTGAGATATATAAAAAATGGTTGTGAATTTATCTAAATTTTTTTTTATAGAGGTGAAAAATAATAAAATTAAGCTTCCATTAAAATTTAAGCTCATTTGAATATGTTTTTCAAAAGTTATCACTATTTTATGGTTTTTCATAAAATTGCTCTACAGTGCACAATTCAAAGAATTATTCTGAGTTGTTTACATTTTTGGAAAACTTAGAAAAATTTGGCTATGTTTTTTTCTTTGTATATTTTGATTTGAGTCTGAAATAATTCCAAAATTGCTTGGTCAAAGTTGGGTCAAAAGTGCCAATAAGGGTCGACATTGTAAAACCCTTTTATGGCAGGTCCACAAACTCCGGGCCAAGGAAAGGGTGTTGAAACTCTAGGTAAAACTCCTAACAAGGATGAGATGGAGTTAGAAGGGGGATGTAATAGACCCTTTGTACTAGGGTTTTCTGACATAGATCAAAAAGTGAGCTAGCTTGACTATATTATGCAAGGCATTCAGAGTGAGGTGCAAGACATACAATCTAATATGCAATCCATACAAGATATTTTGGGAGATATCATGAAGGCTTTGAGCATTAATCAGTAAAATAATCAAGATAACTCTATTTCACAAACCCACCAGAGTGGTTTTCCTAACCAGTCTACTTCAAATCCAACTCCATAGCCACAGAGAAACCTATTACCAAAGGTGGATATGTGCAAATTTGATGGAAAAGATCCACTCAATTTGCTCAACAAAATCGAGAGTTTTTTTTACCTACATCAGATTCCAAGTGGACAAAAGGTTACCATGGCATCCTTGTATATTGAACCTAATCAATTCATTTGGCATCGATGGTTGTGTGCTCAAAAGAAAAAGAGGACTATCAATGTCACCTGGTCAGTTTTTACAGAGGAGCTACAATTACACTATGGCAATAGTGTGACAGATAATTACTTCAGCCAACTGGCTAAATTGTGACAAAATAGCTCCATCAAGGATTATATTAATCATTTTTAGAACCTATCCTTACGTGTGGAGACAATTTCTGAAGCAAACTTAATGACCTATTTTTGGGTGGACTCAAGGACCACATTCAACATGAGGTACACATGTTTAATCCACTTAATATTTTTGAATCTATTATCCTAGCATGTATAGCTAAGGAAAAATTCATAGCCAATAAGAAGCAACCATTCACTCACTTCAAAGATCGTAGCATATTGTCACCAACATTTCCTCTACCTACTAGATTGACCCCTCAGCAAATTGAAGAGAAGCGTGCAAAAGGATTATGTTTTAGTTGTGATAGCAAGTGGAGTAAAGGACATAGATATGCTAAGAAGAAGTTAGTCTACATTGAGGGACCAAATGAAGATGAAGAAGTAGATGATGCCTCCAATCATGGTGAGTAATAATGATGACACATGGAGGATGTGCCCAGATTATAGGGAACTCAACAAGTACACCATCAAAGATAAGTTTCCTATTCCAGTAATTGATGATTTACTTGATGAGTTACATGGTGCTAATTATTTCACAAAATTGGATCTTCACTCGAGGTACCATCAAATTAGAATCAAGGATGAAGATGTTCATAAAATTGCTTTTAGAACACATGAGGGCCATTATGAGTTTTTGGTAATGCCCTTTGGTCTTACAAATGCACCATCTACTTTTCAGAGCTTGATGAACACTATTTTTAGGCCTTTTTTAAGGAAGTTTGTGCCAGTTTTCTTTGATGACATATTGATTTATAGTCAGACATGGGAAGCACATCTGCAACATGTGAAACAGGTGTTGATAGTTTTGGACAAGCACCAACTTTATTCAAAGCCATCTAAATGTGCTTTTGGAGTACAGGAGGTAGAGTACCTTGGTCACATTGTTTCCCATGAAGGGGTCAAATTTTATCCCCAAAATATCAAAGCGATAATGGAATGGCCCATGCCAAAAACTCTCAAAAACCTTCGAGGGTTTCTTGGACTAACAGGTTACTATAGAAGATTTGTGAAAGGTTATGGCAACATAGCAGCTCCACTCACTGCATTCCTAAAGAAAGATGATTTCCATTGGAATGACGATGCCACCAAAGCATTTGAGAAACTAAAAGTAGCTATGTGCACCACTCCAGTTTTGGCTACTCCAGACTTCTCACAAACATTCACTGTTGAATGTGATGCTTTTGGGTCTGGATTGGGGGCAGTACTAATGCATGAAGGGAGACCCATTGCATTTGAAAGTCATCAATTCAAAGGTAAGAATCTAAAAAACCCTATCTATGAGAAATAAATGATGGCTATTCTTCATGCAGTTAAAAAATGGAGGCCTTATCTGATGGGTAGACACTTTAAGGTGAAAATGGATCATGATAGTCTCAAATACTTTTTGGAGCAAAGATTATCATATGAAGAACAACAAAAATGGGTAACCAAAATGTTGGGTTATGATTTTGAAATCATCTACAAGAAGGGTAGTGATAATGTAGTAGTAGATGCACTATCCAGATGGGATGCATCCACAGAAGCATTACTTTGTGCAATGTCCATATTGCAAGTAGATCGGGTGGATGAAGCTAGGTTAGAATGGGAGCAAGACAAGGATACACAGGTTCTAATTCAGAATCTCTAGCAAGGTAATTTATCCTCTGAAAAATTTGAATGGAAAGGTAGTGTCCTATGGTATAAGGGTAGGTTATAATTGCTCAAAAATTTAGAGCTTAAGCATAAGATTCTTGCAGAGTTGCATGCATCTCCACTTGGGGGACACTCAGGGTTCTTGAAAACTTATCATAGAATTAGGAAAGAATTATTTTGGGAAGGACTCAAGGGAGATGTACAAAAGTTTGTGGAAGAATGCTTTATATGCCAATAGAATAAAGGTGAAACAGTTAAGACCCCAGGTTTGTTACAACCATTAGCAATTCCTAGTCAAAGGTGGGAGGGGGTTTCCATGGATTTCATCACTAGGTTGCCTTGTTCTGAAGGTAAGAATGTTATTTTGGTCATTGTGGATAGGCTTACAAAATATGCCCATTTTTGTGCTCTCTCACACCCATTTTTAGCAAGTATAGTCGCGGCTATTTTTATGGAAGCAGTGCTCAAATTATATGGAACCCAAAAAATAATTGTAAGTGATCATGATCCTATTTTCACTAGTAATATTTGGACTGAACTATTTTCTTGTTTGGGTACTCAGCTAGCTCATAGCTCATCTTACCACCCCCAATCTGATGGACAAACTGAAGTGGTTAACAAATGTTTTGAGGGCTATCTCCATTGTTTTGTATCAGATAAACAAGAACATTGGGTTAAATGGCTACCACTTGTAGAATGGTGGTATAACGCATCTTTCCATACCTCTTCTAAAATGTCTCCATTTATAGTACTATATGGTTACCATCCACCTTCCATCACTTCTTCATTAAAGGTGCACACCAAGGTTCGAGATGTGGAAGAGCACATTCAACATAAACAAGAGGTTTTGGCTAGTTTGAGAGAGAATTTGGCCTTGGCACAAAATAGGATGAAGCAACAAGCAGATCAACACTAGAGTGAGTGAAATTTTGAGGTGGGTGACTGGGTTTTTTTTTTTTGCAACCTTACAAGCAGATGTCCTTGAAGCAACAAAAAAAGAACAACAAACTTGCTCCAAAGTATTATGGCCCTTATCAGGTTCTGCAAAAAATTGGAAGTGTGGCTTACAAGCTTGAGTTACCTCATTCATCTCACATACACCCAGTATTTCATGTTTCTTGTTTGAAGAAGGTCATTCGATAGAAAGTTTCTGCCCAAACAGAGCTCCCAGAACTAGATGAAGAAGGATGAGTCATTTTGGAACCAGAGAAGATCCTCCAAACACGTACTAAGAGGTTGAAAACCAAAGAGATTAAGGAATATTTGATCAAATGGAAAAACCAAAGTAGTGAAGATGTAACTTGGGAAGCTAAAGAATTTTTGCAACAACATCCAGAGTTGTTCAACATTGAGGACAACATTGGTTTGAAGGGGAAGGGCATGCTACACCCCTAACCTATCGCATGCATGAGGATAGTATTAGCTGACTTATGGCTTAATTATCCCTATTTGACATTATATTACATTTATCTATGCTTTCTTTAGATTAGTAGGTTGGCCTATGAAGTAACCATGGCCTAGTTAGACTATATATAGGAGGTAGTGGGTAATCATTTATCATCATTTTGTGAATTCTACTCTTATTAAAGCTTGTGGAGGTTGCCCCCTTGAAGTGGCTTATCTATTATCATATATTTGGATATGTTTCAGTCATATTTGGATATAATTTTGCTGTTATACTTAATTCTTGAAGTAAATTCATTACAAAAATTGTTAGAATGTGAGAAGAAGGATAAACATAATCAAAATACCAAATGTGTGCCTTATTCATTTACCCAACAACCAATGTACCATTTACACTATCTAAAACATGTTTCCAAATTGACCAATGTTAGTATAAGTTGATTAAAAACATTCTTTGGCATCAATGATGGATTTTTTTTATTACATACAATATAACAACCACAAGGTCCAATTATATTTTTTGAGGAAACTCTATTACGATTTTCTTTTTAATTGCAGTTTTAACTATTTTGAGTAATAATATTTTAAGGGCCAAAGAAGGCTCCACATAGGATATAACAGGTGCACATCATGCACCTGATTGACCTAAAAGGGTACCTACCCAAAATCCACTTCAGTCCAAAATCATCTTTATGGTGAAGGAAGTCATGAAGATTGATAGTTTGCATGTTCTTAGTGAATTTATTGACACATTCATCATATGAGTAGGCTTTCTAAGACTAATGCTAGAGATACTCTACCTAGTGTGCATACTTGATCTCACCATTGTAAATAGTTTGTTGATAGGTGCACTAGACATTCAAATGATGACGGTGATACTTCTGAGGGTTTAGATGATATAATTTTCAGTGATGATTTTTTGGCACATACATTTGGCATGCACACATCGGTCAAAACACATATACAAGTATATTTTAAATTTAACATTTTAATTTTAGATACATTTGTATTTAAAAGATAATAATTAATTTACATAGAAATTCAATAATATATACGTAATATTTTATGTTTTAGGAGGATATGGTGCCATCATCTTCACAGTCTACTACTAAATTATTAGTCCATATGATGTTTGCATATTCATACCCAATTTTTGGGATATCTACTACTACATCCATTGATGTTACTAGGCTAATGTTCACATATATATCAGTATTTTTGAGTCAATATTATACTCTATGTACATGTTTTTATTTATACAGATATATGCTCTTGATTGACAATCATACATGTTCAAATTAAGATTTGAATGATAGTGATGTGAAGCAAAATTATGTGTGAGAGGTGTTGAAAGATATAGAGATAAAATCCCTAATCTAAGAATCCCTAATTGAATATATACCTTATAGGGTAAATAATAGATCTTTAAATGGTTGTAATAATGGTCAACCTTGTAGAGAGTCCCCTTCAATGTCTAATGATGTTTTTATCATTTTTGTTTTTAAATATATTCCTCTTCTTTTTTAATATAATTTTATATTTTTGGTGTTATTTAAACTTCTCAAAAAAAAATTAATGTTTCACATGTTTCTTGATTATCATCTAGTCTTCATTGTGTTTGTTAAGTAGTTAATATTTTCATTGCTACCTATAATACCACTAGTTATATTTGAAATCCTTAATTTAGTTCCTTTATTGAACATTTTCATTGTTATTATGAAGATGCATGGTTCTTTCATTGATGTCAACATAATATAATTGATGTCAAAGGTTCTTGTGAAGATGTTTGGTAGATTAAGCCTTGAGGTCATTACATCAAGTGTAAGTCATCTTTTAATTCTTTATCTAGACCTTGTGAGATGGAATATTTAGGAGGGATGATCAAATGAGTGAGCTCTGAAGAAGAAGTAGTGTGCTCTGATGATCAAAGATGCCCCAAATGAGATATGAAGATGAGAATGCTTTGAAGAACACTTGAAAATGTTTGATCACAAACAAGATTGTATAAGGCTATACATGAGGTGTTGAGTACCTTTTAAATAAATAAATGTTCAACTTTGAAGATCTATGTATGGAGCTTTGAAGATGCTATAGTCAAGATCCAAAGATCTATAAGTATATATAAAGATGTTCTTTTAGAGTTATAAAGAATAGTGAGTGTATAAGGTTACTTTATCATACACAAGACACATTAAAACATATGATATTTTTGAGGTGAAGCTTACGAGGTGACTAAAAGGTTAGATTCTAGGCCTAATAAGACTTGTTGGTTAAGGTTTACAAAGTAATAAAACAATGGTGGCTAGTTGAGATACATGACCAATTTCCTTAATATGAGTGAGTAGGTGAACATTGATAGAGGTGATTCAATTTTTTTCAGTAAGTACATGCAGTTTTAGGTCATTATTTAAAATAAAAGGCTTGAAAAAGTGTTTCATGTTTTTTTGAGTGCACAAAATGAATAGTTTACTACCTGAGAATGTTTTCTCAGTAATTATTGGCATGTGAAACATATACATGAGAACCTAAGATATTCATGGTAGATAAAGAATTTTTATAGATAAAAGTTACAATCATTGGTTTTTGGAAAGAGGAGTTAGGTTTTATGAATGATTTTTAAGATTAGAAGTTAGTCTAAACCTTGATAAAACCCTAACTATGACTCAATGTTGAAGATTTTAATTATAAAGATATAAAA
This sequence comes from Torreya grandis, assembly GCA_037957365.1. Lineage (NCBI taxonomy): Eukaryota > Viridiplantae > Streptophyta > Pinopsida > Cupressales > Taxaceae > Torreya > Torreya grandis. Next base: position 296,760 of record JARHVA010007013.1, read on the forward strand.
ATGGTTTGATATGATTAAAAAAGTGACTATAGGTTCAATTCAACACTCCAAGGCATCTCTAGGTGTGATTAGTTTCTTAGGTGAGTGAGAAGATCCTATAGGAAAGTGCGTGTCTTTCAGATATTTATTATAGAAGATATAATTGATCAAGTCAAAGTTGATAAGTGTTTGAAGATGAAAGTGTGAGACTTCTAGATAATTTTCATGAATATTTTCGTATAGGTTCCAAATCTTAGGTATGAGAAGTTAGTGATAAATGTTAGCTAGTCTCTAATAGACCTAGTGGTGGAGACAATAGGGAAATCAAAGAGATGTGAGAAGATGCTGCATGATATGTTTTCATGTGAGAGTGATGCATTCAAATGCATGCTGAAGTTATTTTGGTATTTAATTATCTATACATGCTTTGAAAAATATTTTAATTCTATTGAAGAGGTAGAAACATTGAAGCCCAAAGTGGGTTATCTGATTTAGTAAGCTCAATGAGAGAGAAGGTCAGAAGATTGGTTTGTAAGACCAATAGTTTTCATTAGATCTCATGATCTAATTTATTGAAATTGATTTGAGGATTCTAAAGAACATATAAATTTATTGGAATTATTTTAACATATTGAATCTTGTGTTAGATGTTCATGTTTCCTTCACTGTGTTTCAGAGTCAGTTGGCAGTTCTGAGTGAACATCTTGTACGGATACATTGGAGCTTGTTTATGCTGAGTTAAAGCATCAGTTGAATATCTTTATGAACTTAAAGTGATGAGGTTTCTAAATATATAATTATTTTTCCATGGGATTTTTGAAAAAATGAGTATATGTCTTAGTTTTTCAGGATAGAGTGTTTGTATATACATAGGACTTTTATATGTAATGATTTGAGTAAGGTTTCAAGTGGTGATTAGACCTAAAATGTGTTATAGACCTAAATGGAATTTGGATAAGGTCCATTAGATTTTTGTATGACTTTTTCCTTCCATTTTGGGTCTTTTATTTCCTTCAATAAATATTATAGGGTAATGTGTTGTTAATAAGGCTTATTAGGTCTCCATAAGCCTAAAAGGGGAATAAGGGTTAATTGATGAATGGATGACCTATTGTAGTGATTGATTCATGATTAAGACATGTTATTTTAATATTCCAATACCTATTAATGTCTAATGTAATTTATTTGAATATGTATCCAACCAAGAAATATATGATCAAGTGCCTTGTATAAAAGTAAGGCAGTATACACGTACATTGGTGTGATTAGAGACAAAGAGAAAAAGAGGATAAGTGAATGAGATATATCATTGGTTAGAATAAAAATATCATGAAAAAAACTATATAAATATTATGAATATCTAATATAGATTCTATATACGAGCCTCAAGGTTAGAAGACATAATCAAGCCATGAAAAGAGATAGTTGAGTGAAGGCTGAAGGCTAGTTTGAGAGGGATAGAAGTGAGAAAATATATGGATGAGTAGATCATCATCTATTGTAGAATCAACAATAATTTTTGAAGGTGATAAAATAATTAGGTGGATGATTTGGTGCTGATTTATTTTGCGGGTGGGTACCTCTTTACAAGTGGGTGCTTGTTAAAGCCTGACTGAGTTGGTGATAAACTAGTTGGAGTTGGTATTCCATATGAATTTGGTGATTCACTAAAGATTTATGTTTGAATTATATGAATTTATTTCATTTATTTCATCCATGATTTTTCTTCCCTTAGAGGTTGTCCCACATATATGTTCAGTTCATGTGTTTCATGTTCTTATGATTTGATGTTTATACTTACTAAGGTATACATGCTTATTAGAATGATTCATGCATAATTAAGTGGAATTGAATGATTTTTTTTGAATAATTATTAACTCTTTCCCATATTATTAATTTTATTTCCAGAAATTATTACTCGATCATGTCTTATTAATAATACTTAACAGCCTATAAGAGATCCTAAGAAGCAAGGATGACTAGTCAAAAAGCTCACGTTGGATTCTCTACCATTAAGGCTCCATTATTTAATACATCTAATTATGCCTTATATAATGCCATAATGAAGATATATTTGATTTCATAAGGAAATTACATTTGGAATTCATTTATGAATTGATATATTACACCTTAAGCTCCACAAATAGATGTAGTAGGGAAGAAGGCTAATGAAAATAACTTCAAGGCAATGAGTGTCATTATGTGCGGCCTATCATAGGTAGATATTATAAACATAATGCATTTTGTTTATTTGAAAGACACATGGGACAAATTGAATACCATATATGAAGGAGATACCAAGGTAAAGATGGCAAGGTTATAGACCCATAAAAGATAGTTTGAAAGCCTAAGGATGAATAAAGATGAAACTATCACATCATAGCTATTATCTAAAAGGATTGAGAGAAGAATTGAAAGAGAATAATATTTTTTAAAAGGTATTGAGATCACTCATTATTAAGTTTTATTATAAAGTATCTATAGTAGAAGATATGTAAGGTTTGGACAAGCTAGAGATGGATGGGATTCATGACATATTGCCCACCTATGAGATGATAACAAATGAATGAATACCTCTCAAGAAGAAAGAAACTTTCAAGGTTGAAAATAAATAAAAGGCCAAGAAGGTCAAATATGAGGTATGTATAGATATTGATGATGAACTCATAGTTATGTTTGCTATAAAGTTGAGGTTTTGCTCAATAAATTACATGGGTAAGTTACCATTCAAATGTTATAATTGTTTTAATATTGGTCACTTTGTAACCATGTGTTATAACAAGGACAAATATAAATGTAATGATTAACATGATGAATCTAATGGAGATGATAGAAAGGCCTATAATTCTAACAAGAATAAGAGATATTTAATAAAGTATGAAGGTGAGAAGAAGTCATTCAGGAACAAGAAAAATTTATATACCAAAGAATATATATCATCTAATGTGAGTGATTTGGACACATCTGACAGTGATGATGGCAGTAATGAATCATAACATGATAACAATGAAACCCTATTCATAAGTATAAAATCATAAAATGAGGATTGTTCAAATGGGAAAGGCCTCATGATTGATGTAGAATAACATGTAGAGGTATACTATGACAATGAACAAGGATAAGCTGAAGTGGATCTTGAAAAAGAGATAACGAGTGGTCTAGGAGAGTTGAAGATTGTGAAGAAGAATAACAAGAAATTGAAGTCATTGGTTCAGGACTATGAGGAGTAGATTGGATTATTTGAGGAAACACTGTGCAAAAATTCTAAAGAGTATGAAGAGGTCATTTAATAAGTTGAAACCTAGATAGAGACTATGGAAACAAGCCTAAAGGCTAAAGAGGAATATTTTAAGTAGATATGAAACTAAAATAAAATATCTTAAATTTGGGTTGGATCAAGCATCCAAAAAGATGAAAAAAAGTAGTGAGCCTCTAGCTAATATCTTAAGTAGTCAAAAGTCTGCAAGTGACAAGACAGGTCTTGGACTCAAGGAAAATCAAAATAAGGAACCTAAAATCAAGGAGAAGACTATTGAAGATAAGAAGTTCAACATGAAAAGACCTATTAGATATCTCAATGCTACAAGATATGCTAGTTATTTTAATGGGTGTTTTTTTACATGTAGTTAGTTTGGACATAGAACAAAAGAATGTAAAAGACCCTCTAATAATGAGTACTCATAGAACTATGGAATAAGAATCAATTGGTTAAAGGGAGATCATAGTCATCATCAGTCAAATGGTATGTATAAGGTGGTATATTATAGTTGTCATAATATAGGACACATTGCAACATTTTATCATAATAGAGTTAGGATATCATCAAGTAAAATCATGAAGTTTGAACTTCCTATAATGAAATATAGAAGGCTAATGAAAGTATGGAAACTAAAGGTAGTAAAGATGACTCATGATCAGCTCATAAACCAAGGTGGAATGGTTGTTACTATAGAGTATAATTTGGAAGTGAAGGAATGTTAATATAACTTATTATCTGCATATGTTTACAAGGCAATCAAAGAAAATAAAAAGGATGATAAGGTTGATGATGAGATCAAACCTGTAGTACCAAACAAATCCAAAAGAATTTTTAATAATATTTAGTCTTGTAAAGATATGATGATCTGGGAATCTTAAGAGTTCATTTTGTTTTGGTGCCCTACGAAAAAGCAGTGGTTCCATTAAGCTTCATCGAGACATTCTTCTATCAATAGAAGCATGAGGGTACATTAAAATAAGGATTCTTTTGAGAAAATTTTAGGTTATATATGTTGCAAGTAATGAGATGAAGATGGATATTATCCATTCTTGTGTTGAGAACTCTATGTCCTGTAGTGTATAAGGTACCATAATGAGAAATATAAGACTAATATCAGTTATGTAAAATGAAACTATGTAGACAATTGGTATATAAAAGGTAATATTTTAATATCTATTTATATGATCCTGATCTGTGAAGACAAAGGAGGAGTCCCTATTTATACATTTGATATCTAGTATGGGATAGACTTGTGTGTAGTCAAGATTTGGATCTTGTTCATCCCTACTAAGAAAGATGTGAGATCTTGAGATTATATTTCTTTTAAAGAAGATATTATTGGTCTAAGTGGGAGCTTGGTAGCTTTATTTAATTTGTAATAAGTGATTGCCATATGTTTTGAAGATTGTGTAGCATGTAGTGTTTTTGAGAGATAGTATTAGATCATAGGGAGAAAGTATGATTTTAGTAGTTTAAGTTTATATTAGATGTATACTATTAATATAATCATGGTGGATGCTTAGTTTGAGGGGGAGATATTCAAATTATTAACTAAAATTGATATGTGTTAAAGTGGTATTATAATCTGAGTTCATTTTGAAAGAAATGATAGATGTAAAATATGTTTGTCGTTAATGATAAAGGAGGAGAAAGATTAGAAAATATGAGAAAAGGGAGCATAACAAAAGTTAGAAAGGTAAAAAAGATGAGAAGAAAAGGAAAGAACTAGGTCTAATAGATGATTACCATCAAGATTAGTTGATAGAGTTTTATGATTGCATTTACCATAAATGACAAAGGAGGAGATTATTGAAGAATGTGATTGATCAAGGAAGAGATTATTGAGCATTGTCATTGTGTGTTGAGATTTGATATTTAATGTTGTCATTGATGTGAAAAGTTATTATGAAGATGCATGGTTCTTTCATTTATGTCAAAGGTTCTTATGAATATGTTTAGTGAAGTAAGCCTTGAGGTTAGTATATCATGTGTAAAGCTTCTTTTAATACATTATCTAGACCTTGTCAGATAAAACTTATAGGAGGCATGATGACATGAGTGAGCTCTATAGAAAAAGTAGTATGCTTTGAGGATCTATGTAAGTAGTTCTGAAGATGCTCTGAATGAGTGATGAAGATGAGAATCCTCTAAAGAAAATATGATATTGTTTGAAAATGAGACAGATTGTCTAAAGCTATACATAAGGTGTTAAGAACCTTACAAATAATTCAAAGTTCAACTCCGAAGATCTATGTACGTAGATATGAAGATGCTACAATCAATCTCTAAAGATATATAAGTAGCTTTGAAGATGTTATATTTAAGTTTTGAATAATAATGAGTCTATGAGGTTACTTGAGCATACACAAAAGACATTGAAACAAATGAGAGTTTCAAGGTGAAGCTTATAGGGTGGCTATAAGGTCAGATTTTAGGCCTAATAAGACTTGTTTATCAAGGCTTAGAAATCAAGATGAAAAGTGATAGCAATATTAGGTAACATGATCAGTTTCCTTAACATGAGTGAGAAAGTGAACATTGAAATTAGTGAATCAAGTTGTTTTAATTATGTGAATGAAGTTTTAATTCATGATTTGCAAGGAAAGGCTTGAAAAAGTGTTTCAAGGTTTCTCAAGTGTATATAATGAAGAGTTGTCTACCATAAAAGGTTTTATCAGTGCTCATTGGCATGTACAACATTTGCATATGAACCTAAGATGTTTATGGTAGATAAAAAATCATTATATATCAAGGTTACAAGCATTGCTTTCTCAAAAGAGGAGATAAGTTTAATGAATGATCATTAAGATTGAAAGTTAGTTTAAACCCTCATAAAACCCTAACTATGACTCGATGTTGAGGATCTTGTTATAAAGAGCTTACAATGGTTTTATATGGCTAGATAAGTGATCAGAGGTTGAATTAAACTCTCCATGTCATCTCTAGGTGTCATTGGTTTCTTAGTTGAGAGAGAATATTCTATAAGAAAGTGTTTGTCTTTCAAATATTTGTTGTAGGAGATAGAGTTGACTGAGTCAAAGTTGATAAGTTGTTGAAGATCAAAGTGATATAATTATTTATGTTATTCATAAATATTTATGGATAGGTTCTAGATATCAGGACTAAAAATTTGGTGATCAAAATTGGCCAGTTGCTAAAAGACCTAGTGATGTAGATAGTAAGGAAATCAGATAGATGTGAGAAGATGTTTCCTGATATGTTTTCATGTGAGATTGATGCATTCAAATTAATGATATTTTTTTTAGTTATTAGATTATATATCCATGATTATTAAAATCTTGTAAGTCTGTGGAAGAGGTAGAAACATTGAATCCAAAATATTTTATCTGATTGAGTAGAGTCTTTGAGAGACAAGGTCAAAAGATTGATCTATAAAACCAATAGTTTTCAATATATCTCATGATCTGATTTATTGAGTTTGGTTTGAGGATTTTATAGGATCGTATTCATGTATTTAAATCCTTTTAATATATTCAATCATGTGTTATATGTTCATGTTTTCTTGACTATCTTTTGGAATCAGTTTATAGTTGTGAGTTTAACATCTTCTAAATATATATTTGACTCTATTTACCCTGAGTTGAGGTTTGTGATGACCTTGAGTTAATGATGTTTTTGAATACATAATTTTTTTCCATTATTGTTTGTCAAAATTGAGTATATTCTGCAATTGTTCAAGATAGAGTTTATGTATATGCGTAGGCCTTTTATATATAGTGATTTGAGTATGGGTTAAAGTGGTAAATGGACCTAAAAGGTGTTATAAAACTAAACTGAAGTTAGATAAGGTCAATTTTATTGGTTTGTGACTTCTTATTTCCATGTGGAGTTTTTGATATGTTTCAATAAAGATCAAAGGGTAATGTGTTTTTAAGAAGGCCTATTTGGTCTTCATAATCCTAAAAGAGGAATAAGGGATAATTCATGAATGACCAACCTATTATAGTGACTGATTCATGACTAAGGTATGTTATTTTAATAACTAAAAACATATTAATGGAAGACATAAGTTATTTGAATATGTATTCGGCCAATAAGTATATGATCAATTGACTTGTATAAAAGTAAGGTAGTATAGGCCTACTTTGGTGTGCGTAGAGAGAGAGAGAGAGAGAGAGAGAGAGAGAGAGAGAGAGAGAGAGAGAGAGAGAGAGAGGATAAGTGAATGAAATAAATCAATGGTGAGATGAAAGAGGCAATATGAAACATCAAATAAATATTATAAATATCTATCAGAGATTTTGTATATGATCTTCAAGGTTAGAAGACCTAATGATGATATGAGGAGGGATAGTTGAATAAAGAAGGATGAAGACTAGTTTGAGAGGGAAAGAAGTGAGTGAAGAGATAAAGGAGTAGATGATAATCTATTGTGGAAGAAACAAGGGTTTTTGAAGGTGTAAAATAATCATGTGGATGAGTTAGTTTTGATTCATCCTTGGGGTTGGTGCCTCCTTGCAAGTGGGTGTTTCATAAAGCCTAGTTGAGTTGGTGCTAAGCTAGTAGGGTTGGTGCTCCATGTGAAGTTGGTGCTTCACTAAATATTGATTTTTATCTTACAATAATTTAGTCCATTTATGTCATCAGTGGGGTTTTTTTTAATAGAGTTTTTTCATGTATATGATGTGTTCATGCGTTTTATGCTCTTATGATTTGATGTTAATGCTTCTTAAGATATACATGGTTATTAAAATGATTCATGTATGATTAAGTGGAATTGAATGAAAAATTTTGAAGACTGATTCACCTACCCCCCTCTCATTCATCTTGTTTAAAACATCCATTATGTGAATCATGCATGCTATGCAATAGCTAATGTTAACTTTATATATCAAGGATCTAAAAATTCAAGTACCTTGGTATTGAATAGTATACTCTTGGTTTATTTTATTCCTAATTGTTTTTTAATTATAATTACCCTAATTTCATGGTTTTCCTTTCCATATTTTTATTCTCTTTACATGTCTACTTCTATACCAATAAGGTCCTAACTTGATATAGATAAGTTTATAAACACACAAGTGCATACTTTCATGTATATAAGATAAGGAACAAATCATGAAAGTGAGTAGAATTTCAGAGGTTAAGAGTGATAAAATTTTAAGTATAAGACCTGAATTGAAGTGTCTAGGGAAAATTATTATCTACATTCCTCAAATTAGATCATTTGAATTTGTTTATGCAAGTGAAAATTCACATAATTAGTAGGTATAAAACTCTACTAATTATCTTTTAACTAAATTATCTACCATTTTCCAATTTTTGTAAAGAGAAAAATGGTTGGAAATTTATTTTAACAAAGTATATGTTTGACAAAGGAGTTAAATATGCCATATATCTTTGTTATTTTCTATAAAATTAAGTGAGGTTGTTTATTCATTTGATGACCACAATGGAGAATCCTCCATCTCTTTTAATTGATAAAACAACAAGCATTGTTGTTATAATGCCACCTATGAAGACACTCACAAATGTACATGTTAACTTGTAATTTTGAGTTGTAAATATATGTTTATTTTTATAATTTTACTAGATAGTTGATAAAATATTAATTATGTGAATGAATTATGTATTTAGGGTTTTATTATGAAATATGACAGTCCCATGCTACTATATAGTAGGTAAATTTCATGTGTTTTATCCCCTTTTTACACCCTTGTTCATGCACCTTGACCTATCACTAACCCTTTAGAGTGTGAGATGTATATTTATAATGACCTTGAGATTGTTGTAAGTACAGTTTTAAATTAATTTTTGAAATTTTTTTCATGTATAGTATGTAAATTTTCTAATAATTTTTGTATTTGAGTAGGTTCAGCTACATGTGAGCTATGAGTGTGCAAGGACCCACAATCATACTTTGGAGGAATCCAAGGTGTTTTAGGAATCTCCATCTATGATAAGTACATCCTAGGGAGAGTATTATTAGACTAAGGAAAAGAGAGGGAGACTGTTTGATGACTAGGATGTATTAGATGATGTACTTATTTGTAATTCTAAATGGAAAGGTGAGAATTTTTAGTATTGTATTCATATATGACATTCATCTGACATTTTATTATGTTGTTAGATGACGTAATTTTTCTTATATCTAGATGGGAATGTATGCATTATTGGCATTATATGCCTACATGGCATTCCCCCAACATTATATTATGTTATTATTTTGTATGCATTTATGGCTCTTAAGGATACATATATATGTTAACCTTTTGTGGTGATCATATTTCTATCTATAATTTAGGTCACATTATTAGTGAACAACTAAATTTTATGGTTGTATGGTCATATTTGGATAAGATCATCATTAATATTTCCTTTGTGTAATTTATTAAAACTAACTTACAATATTTCAATATGTGTTTCAATTAAAACTATATGGGAGAAAATATTATAATGTTTGATATAGAGTCATATATTACTATGAATTGCCTCTCATGATTAGGCTACAGCATTTGGGCTACACCATTTATCACTACTCTAATGTCGATACCTTTCTACACTGGTTTGATATCATTTGAGAATTGATATTGATGTTTTGTATTCATTAAATTTATAAATATACCACATTTTTATTATAAGTACAATTGAAACAAATAATGTAAAACTTATCTCTTGCATACCTTCTTTGGATGCCCTTACAGATTTTACATGTGCAAGTCTGATGAAGTGGTTATGTTATACCTCATCTTTTGGAATTTTTTATCTTTAAATATTTTGTGAATTTTTATTTGATTTTATTTCATTTATTTCAAGGTTGTGCTCTTGTTGTTGTCAGCTTATATTCACCCATGTAATAATGAAGTGATGTGTGCTATATCCTTCTCCATAGACTTTCTACCCTTATTTTACAGACTTTTTTACCATTTAAAGTAATGCAAGATTATAGTTATCATGTCTCTTAAGCCCTTGAAATATTTTTTTTAGTTATATCTATTTTGTTTAATTTCATAATCATTTTAATCTCCCTATCTACTATACTCAACTTGGTCATTTATAATCTTCTCATCATATATCTGCTCAACACAAACACACACACGTTAGAGAATGTCAATGGAATCTTTGAGATCAATATGTGGTAGAAGTTGTAGTAAAAGGTTCTAAAATTCAACTTTTTAGACTAAAGACACAAATTATTGAGATCCAACTAGAATTTATACCTCCAAGACCTCCAGGTGTAAAATCATCAATTTAAGCACATCTAGATATGGAAACTAAACATTCTCCCATGACGTCAATGTCCAAATCCACTTGAAATAATGTTCTAACTACTATTTAGGTGTGCAAAAACAATAACAACAAATATTGTCCAAATTGAAATAGTAGTTAGAAAAATCTACTACATGTGCTTTATGGATGGAAAATGGAATTGTGAACAAGTCTAGGATGGTTAATAATGTCTAGGACCATTTTATTAACCTCTGATCATACCCGATTGAGAGACCCACTATCCATTTTAGCCTCAAGAATGCCCTTACCAATTCAATAAAAATGTAATCTTTAGCCCAACTTTAGACATGTATAAAATGAAAACTCTGACTATGATTGATGAACCACATTAATCCTCACATGTGTTTTTAATCAGTATAATTTAACCTTGGATCATGTTGATGGAAACCTTGATACTAATATTTTATAGTAATGAGATAAGTTATTGAGTTTCAATTAACATTTATGCTTCTTAGACCTCCAGATGCAAATCTATCACTTCAAGAACACATATATAGGAAATTTACACATTATACCATGACATAGACATTTAAATCCACTTGTAATTATGTTTTCAATACTAATTAGGAGCATAAAAACACTAACATTAAATGTTGTCAAAGTTGAAGTGACAATTGAAGAACTCCATTTCTGGTGCTTTGTGGTTGGAAAATGACATTGCCAAAAAATATGTGGTGGAGAATAACATCAATTAATAGGTTATTTTCCTCTTATCACACCTATTTTATATACCCAACACACATTATAGCATCAAGAACACCCTTCCCAATACAATAAAAATGTAGCTTTTAGTTTGGATTTAGACGTGCATAAAATACAAACCGTGAATGATTTGGATGAACCTAAATAACCCTCACATGAATTTCAAAGCCATATAATTTAACCTTTAAACATGTTGATGAATCCATAAATACTAATCCATGACACAAGTTGTGGTAATAGGTCATTAAATGTAACTTTTGGTAGTAAAGAGACAAGTTCTTGAGCTTCAGCTAGCATTTATGCCTATAGGACCTCCAGGTGAAAATACATCACATTGAGCACATATAGATATCAAAATTGTATATTATCCCATGATATATATGTCAAAATCCACTTGGAATCATGTTTTAACTACTATTCAAGAGTGCAAAAATAGTGACAATAAATGTTGTCAAAGTTCAAATGATAGTTAAAAAACTCTACTTATAGTTCTTTGTAGATAGAATCTAGTCATGCCAAAACATCTAGGTTGGTATATAACATCAAATAATAGGTTATTTCCTCTTTTCATTCTCGGTTGATATTCCCACCACCTATTTCAGCCTCAAGAATGCCCTTCCCAATACAAAAAAAATGCAATTTGTAGCCTAACTTTAGTCATGCATAAAATCAAAAAGGTAAGTCATTTGAATGATTTATAATAAACCTCACATGTGTGTATGAAAACTATTATTTAATCTCTATATTATGTGCATGAAACTTTAGATACCAATATGTGGCATAAGTTGTAGTAACATGCCTTAAAATGTAACTTTTTATAGTGAAGAGATGTGTTCTTGAACTCTAAGTAGCGTTTATACCTCCATAACCCCCAAGTTAAAATGAATTACTTAAATCACATTTATATACTCAAATTACATGTTATCTAATAACCTTTAGACCTAAATCCACCCATAACCATGTTTTCACTATTGTTCAAGACCTCACAAACATTGACAATAAATATTGTGAAAGTTGAAGTGGCAGTTAGACAACTCTATTTTTAGTGCTATGGATATAAATTTGCACTTAAAACATTTCCAAGGTGTTATTTAACATTTAGGACCATGCTATTGGCCTTTGATCACACCTTGTCAAGATACCCATTACCCATTATGATCTCAAGAATGCCCTTACCAATATAATAATAATGCATTTTATTATCCTAATTTATGTTGTCAAAGTTGAATCAACAATTTTAGAACTCCACCTTTGGTAATTTTTAGAAGGAAACTAGTGTTTTTAAAATGTTTGTGGTGGTGGAGAATGTCAAGGGATAGGTTATTGGCCTCCCATCATGCCTAATTGAGAAATCCACTTCCTGTTTTGGCCTTAACAATGATCTAAATCTGTAATAATGAAGTACATATATTAAGTTTATCTTAGCTTCAAGAATATGAACTTATTTACTACAAATTCAAACCCTGCGAAAGCGAATTCTTATTTCACACCACTAACATAAAAAAATGTTAATAAATAATAAAAAATAAAATTTACATGTACTACCTTAAAAAAAAAATACCACCGAATTTCAATCCAATGAACCTATAAGATCTATTATAATCTTAATATTAGCAAGAGTAGATTCATGTTCTGATTCATAAACTTTCCATAAATTCATGTTTAGTGGCCTCCCATCATATTTGAGAAATTGAATATTTGTTGCAAGAACCAAATTTGAATAATGTAGTATGTTCCTATGTATTTCAAAGTCTTCAAACAACCATACATATGGATTTTTTATATGATATTATTGAATCCAAGTTCCATTGAGTAGAAAAGACCTAGTGAGATAGTCAATGTTTTATCCATCGATGATTGGGGAAGTAAATGTTTTCTTATCTTCTACATACTAACAAAAGTAGTAATGTATTCCCTCTATAGTATCCTCCTCTATAATAATTATTAAATCTATCCCTATATCACCAAAAAAATAAAATTAATGACACTATCAATATAGATAATGAGAATAAAAGGTACATAATGATTGATCTTATACATGGTTACATTAGATCAAATACATGGTGTAAGTCATGTGAGGATTAAATATACATAATTTGTAAATTTGGAGTAACCTGACGTATGTTAATTCTAATCAGAGGTATGCATCTCCACTCTTCCATCCATTATTTTGACTTACACTCATTCCAAACAGAGTCCATGCATCCATAAAAAAAACATGAAAAGTGTCACATATGAATAATCCAAGAACCTGCATTTCAGCTATGAAATTAGTGGATATCATTTGATACAATTGTAGTCATACAATCTTCATACTTTTCCAAGTGTTCTTCCTCTATCAAAAAAAATGTCTATGAAAAATAGAATTTTATTGAGCACCATGGCTCATGTTATTATTACACAGTTCAAAAATGCTTTTTGCATTAGTCAAAACAAAAGCATCTTCAAATATAAACTCCTCTCTTATAATGACTCTTTTTACACATCATCCAACACCATCATCCTCTCATTTTTCATGGCTAGCCTCAGTGAAACTCCAAATATGTTGTACATTAGTGGTAACATGCATAAAATTTTGACTAGTAAAAAAATTGTACATTCTTGAATTATGATGTGAAATTATTTGAATAGATGAATTGTTAATTGAATGTAATTTTCTTCTTAGTCAATTATCCATATAACATCTCAAAATAACCATGCATATACTTTACATAATTTGATTGGTCATCATTGACATATAAATGGTATTCCCTTAATATTTTTTGATATTGATTTATGTTATTATTTGCATACATGAATGTTATAAGAATGAATATTTATATATATATATATATATATATATATATATATATATATATATATATATATATATATATATATATATATATATATATATATATATTGAGTTTTAGTACTATGGCTAAAATTTCATTTTTGGTTTATATGTGTAATTCGAAGCAAAGTTGAGTACAGCAACAATAGAACCAAGTGGAAATGTATCCTTGTTTATCTAGAAATTTTCATCCAACCATATATCCCTGTGTGGATATATTGCATGCTCATAAAAAAATTCGTCCCTGAATTTGACCACAAATTTTGGTATTTATTTTGTAACAAGCTCACACATTTTCTATTCTTTTGCATCTTTTACTTGATAAGTCATAGATTTGTATTTAATAAAACCAACTAATTCCTATCTAATTGAACTTGTACTTTCCTCATGGATATATTTTTTTAATTTTGAAATCCATCATAAATACTACAATTTCCATTCAAACATGTTTTTTTATTAAAAAAATTGTCCATCTGATCTTTCACCAAAAATGGTTAGAATAAATTCCCTAGTTGATTTTGGTATAACTTCTATACCAAATCTTGTAGAATGTTTTCAGTATCTATACTACAATGTATATTGAGAAAAAAATCATAGTGTATTGAAAATTCAACATGTTTCCTAAAACAACAAGTGGTGCATTTGTGATTTACTTTTACATAAAACTGTTTGATCATCTCAAAATATCTTTCACTAATAATTTTTTTTGGATATTTTCCCAAAAAATTAGAGTACAATTATGATTGGTTCATATCTGATAATTATTTTAGACACAATTCACAGTTAAAGGAACCTAATATTCTTTTCATTAAATCTCTTATATTGGGTGAAACTGTTATATTATCATTTCAAAATTATGCAAGTAAATATTTGATAGCATTGGATATAGCCGTGTGTTTTATTGTAAGTATAATAGATAATTCCTAAATCTCAATTATATTAGAATCATTAAGTCTTTGGCATCTTATAGTTTCTTTGATTAATTTTTTCTTTTATTTATGTCCAATGCTCAACTAGTTTTTGAAATCAATTATTTTTCCCTATTTGACCACTTAATCAACCATAAAAATATCAAGACAATAAAATTAATAATAGACAAAGATTATGAACAAAAATAAATATTTATTTATATTTAATGATTCAAATAATTAAAAACCATGCATAAATAAGCTTCAAATTGAAATTAGAGTTGACATAAAAAATTCAAGATTTTAAAAATAAGTAAAATATGACTTGTTTTTTAGTAGCTACTATTTTTAGTAAATTTTGCATACAAGTAAATTCAACTCTAAAAATAAACTAAAAACTAAAATTAAATTATTGGATGAATTTAAATTGAAGTTTAAGTCATGTTACAAAAATAGATAATTTCCAAATGTACAAAAAAAGTGAAAATAAAATTGAACTACAATATCACACCCTCAGATGGACACATATGGCATGTGAAAAATATCAAAAATGTTCTATAGCTAAAAGGGTAGGTTATGATTATATTAAAAATATTGATTCAATAATTTTGGCATGAAGATAGGCTCAAACAGGGCTGCAGATCAAAAGTTATTGCCTTTGGAAATTTGACCTCTTTTTTTTGCATCATTCTCCTACAATTGAAAACAACTCAGGTCCTATGAATTTATCTAATTTTACTACTAACATTTTTTCTTATCAATATACATAATCTCTCATTTTATAATCTAATTGTTATCTTCATGTTGTAATCCTTCCCACTATGTTAAATACTCTTCATAAATTCCTTTCCTTGTGTTTACTTTCCTCTTATCCATAACGTGCAATTTATTTTATTTCATCCTCTTTGGCACCCATTCATACCAATTTATTTATTCATATTCTTCACCATCACCATCTTATCCATTAAAATCATATAAATCTAAAACATTAAATACTTTATGTATATTT
Source organism: Torreya grandis (assembly GCA_037957365.1). Classification (NCBI taxonomy): domain Eukaryota; kingdom Viridiplantae; phylum Streptophyta; class Pinopsida; order Cupressales; family Taxaceae; genus Torreya; species Torreya grandis. The sequence goes on from JARHVA010007013.1 coordinate 312,701, forward strand.
AAATTCTTTGGTAAACTCACATCATAAGCAGTGTCATTGTTTTTTTTAGAATTCTACATGGTCTAATTTTCCTGTACTTTAAAATATTATAAGTTCCTTTCAAAAATATCTCTTTCCTAAAGTAAAACATCACTAAATATCCCTCTTAAAATATTTATGACCTTCTAATATTTATTGTCGCTTTATACTTCTCATTAATTTTCTACAACTTTAATCTTACTTATCCTTGTAATTATTATATATGCTCTATGAATGCTTTTGCATCATTAATAACTCATTCTACAATTAATAATTTTACCAAATATAAAACACTCATAAGATTTATCCCATAAACAATCTGAAATGTTAGTTTTCCTATTGATCTGTTCATTGATCTATTATATACAAACTCAACATATGGTAAATCCAAGTCCCATTGTTTGGGATTCTCTCCAATTATGCATCTCAATAAATTTTTCATGCTTTTATTTACAAATTTTATATATCCACCTATTTGGAGATAGTATCAACTACTAAATTATAGCTTAGTTCCCATCTTCCTCCATAAATTCTTCCAAAAATGACATATAAATTTTGTGTCCCTATCTGATGTAATGGTTTTTGGAACACCATGGAATCTTAAAATATCCTTGAAAAATATTTCTAAAATTATAGTGACATTATTTATTTTCTTACATGAAATAAAAGGAACCATCTTAGGAAACATGTCTATAATAAAAAAAATGAATCAATAACTCTCTATTTGTTTGATAATCCCAACACAAAATTCATACTCAAATTTTTCCATGGTCCTCTTGGAATTGATAATGGCATGTATAGCCCTATATTTTCTACATGTCCTTTTTCTACCTAATATATCCTACAACTTACAACATGTCTTCTCACATCTCTCTTGATATTCAACCAAAAACACTTCTTTTCCACCAAAGCTATTATATTCTTCTTACCAAAGTGTCTATCCAATCCACCATTGTGCAATTATCTTATAATATTGTTTCTTAGAGACCTATTTGGAATACATAATTATTTCCCTTTGCCATCCTACGTAAGATACTCTTCATAAACATCACTTTAATAAACTATAATTGGATTCTTACATTTCTCAACTGTGTTTCCAAAATCTAGATCAATACCATATACTTCCTTAATGAATTCAAATCTAATTACTTCACTCACCATAGTAGTTAACAGCCCCACTCACCTATTTAAAGCATCAACTACATGATTATTTTTTCCTTATTTCTGATTCAACACAAAATTATAGATTTGTAACAAAGAGACCCACTTTGCATGCTTACTATTTAACATATTTTGAGTGTTCACATAATTCAAATCCTCATGATCAGTGAATAAGATAAAATACTTAAGCACCAAGTAATGCCTCTAATGTCTTAATGTTTGTATAATAGCATAAAATCTAACATCATACGCATAATATTTTTATCTTGCATCATTCAATTTCTCACTAAAATATTATATTGGCTTCCCTTATTGACTTAACACATCACTACTTCCCACAAATGAAGAATCATAATGAACATCAAATACTTTTCTAGAATATGGTAATGCTAAAATAGGATTTTCTATAATTTTCTTCTTAAACAACTCAAAGCTTTATTTTTTTTGCTTCTCCATGTAAGTTATTTTCCTCATAATTTTTTTTATTGGTAAAACAAGACTACCAAAATTATTAGAAAACTTTATATAAAAACTTGCTAAACCATGGAAATTTCTTACCACTATAATGCTCTTTGGAATAGGCCACTCAACAATTGTCTTTAATTTTTATTTATCCATTCTAATAGTATCTATTGAACCTAAAAATCTCAAAAATACCAAACTATTCAACATAAACTTGTACTTTTTAAAATTTGCATAGAGCTTCTCCTTTTTTTAAGAATTTTAATACCATTCTTAAATGTTGTAAGTACTCTTTTCTAGTCTTAATGAATATTAATTTATCATCAAAATAAACCTCGTCAAACTTAAAACTATATTATCATATTACTATGTTCATCACCCTCATAAATGTACTAGGTGCATTAGATAACTCGAATGGCATCACCATCAACTCATATAAACCATCTCAAGTCTTGAAATCTTTTTTTTCATTCATCTCTAACATGAATCTGAATTTAACAATATCCACTCCTTAGATCAGTCTTGGTAAAACATTTTGATCCTATAAGAAAATCCATCATATCATCTAAATGAGGTATAACAAACCTATACTTTATTGTAATTTTTTGATTATTATACTACCCATACACATCCTCCACCCTCTATCTTTCTTTGGATAAAAAAAAATTGATGTTTCTCATGAAGTCATGATCTCTCTTACTACACCCTTCCTCACAAATTTAGTAACTTGCTTATTCAATTTTTCATGTTATGTTGGACTCATCCTATAAAATGCTTGATTTGGTAGAGATAATCCTAGAATCAAATTAATATAATGTTGAATATATCTCTTTGGTGGTAAACCATCTTTTAACTCATCAAGTATATTATATGCATATTATTTCAAAATTACTTCTCCTTCTATTGGTATTTTCACTACTTTTGTGTCTTCTTTCCTCACTTCTAGTGTATAGTATCATCCTATCATCTTCATGTATTTGATAAATTATGTTGTAGTCAGCATGATTTCAGCTTCCCCTTCTTTAAGAGTTAAAAAAACTTTCTTCATATCACTTTTTAAAAAACTATAAGAGTTCTTTCCTCCATAGTGAATTATGTTTCTATCAAACTTTCATGGCCTTCCTAATAACATATGGCATGCATACATTGGTATAAAATCAAACCATGTATCATCCTTATAATTTTTATCTATATAAAAATTGATTAATAACCTTTCATTTTTTGTAACTTCAGTTCTTTTCTTCAACCATGAAATTCGATAAGCATTAGAATTTTTTTCACACTACAAACCTAGTTTCTTAATCATATCTTTAGAAACCATATTTTCATAACTATGACTATCTATAATTACTTTACATATCTTACATCCTAAAGTACACCTTGTTCAAAATATATTTATTTATAGATATGCATCACCAACTTCTTTATTTTGCATATGTTATTTCCTTATAAGAATCATTTTTCTTATCATCATGAGATTTTCTCCAATATAGGTTTCTATAACGTTATTATTTTTATCTTCTATTTTAGCTTCAACTAAATTCACTCTTGGGTAATTCGCTTGCATCCTTTAAGTAACTAGGTAGTGTGGACACTCAAATGCTCCATGTCATTTTTATCCACATTTATAATAAACATAACTGCTATGTTGATTTTTAAACCATCCTCTACTGCAACCATAACTTCATCTTTTCTAAAATCCTCTTCCTCTTTATTCGTATTGAAACCCTTATATATTATCTTTTTATCTTTATGGACCACATGATGAGTTTACTCTATTGGTATTAAACTTACTTCTATTTGTATTAAATACCCCTTGTCCCCTTATTGTAAGGGATTATCCTCTTCGTGGCCTAACAGTTGTTCATCTAAAATTATGTCTATTCTGATTTTATTCTACCTTCAAGGCTAACTAGTAAGCTTCTTCCATGAAAATTATTCTATACATTCTTAATTCATCTTTAGTATAAAACTTTAAGCCATTTACATACCTTACAACCATCTACTCTTATATCTCATCATGCTCTATGCATATTTAAATATTGAAAAACTCATATGTATTCTTTTGTATATCATAATCCTTCTACCTCAAATTTTAAAATATACTATATAGGGTTTGTGCATAATCCATATAAATAAATTTATCCCTCATATTATTCTCCATCTTTTTCCAGGAGTTAATCTTCTCTTTACCTTTTCTCTATTTTTCTATTTGCTAGTGATCCTACTAAATAATTACATGACCCTTCAATTTCCTACATGCAAACTTTACCTTCTTGTCTTATCTCATATTTATCCATTCAAAAAACTTATCCATGTTAATCATCTAATCTATCACCTCCTCTATTTTTAAACATCTTCCATAATTTGGAACGTCAACCTTCATTCCTTCATTCCTTCCTTATAAATCTCTAAATATCCTCTCTTCTATTTATAGTGTTTATTCTTGTTTTTCTTCTTATAGAATTTCTTCAGCATGATCTGCGTCATCTTCTACACCATCTTCTGCTCTCCTTTGTCTTTAATTCACAATGATCTAAGTTAATTATTTGACTTGCCTCTATAGCTATTCCATAGTAAGGTTCATCTGAGTGATTCATCTTTATCCTCTCACCATCTCTTACATGTCCAAGATTTGAACTTGATCTAATACCAAATAATGAACTAAAATACTATCAAGAAAAAAAAATTACCAACAATCAAAGATTTCGAATAATAACTAGAATTGATTCGTATTGAATGATTTAAATAATTAAAAACCATGTATAAATAAGCCTCATTTTAGAATTACATTTGACATGCAAATTTTGAAAATCTAAAAATTAATAAAACTTGACTTATTATTTTTAACAACTTCTATTTTTAGTAACTTTCACATGCAAAAATGAACAACTTTAAAAATGTCTAAAAATAAACTAAATGCTAAAATTAATATGTCAAAGAAATTTTGACTAAAGTTCAAGTTTGGTTACAATAATACATAATTTCTAAATTTACAAAAACCCCAAATATAAAATTAAACTCTAATTTTAGACCCTCATCTAGCCATTTATGGTCTCTAAAAAATATCAAAAACATCTCATGACTGAAAGGGTAGGTTATGGCTACATTCATTATTTTGCCCTGATCATTTTAGTATGAAGATGGGATCAAATGGAGCTATTGATATAAAGTTATGGCCTTCAAAAGTTTAACCTCTTTTTATCCATCATTATTGCACAAGTCATAATTATATGTCAGCCAACATTACAATCTTTGTTGCATGATTTCAATCCTATAGTATAATATGCATCTTGCATATTTTTTAAAAATTCATTATTTTCATGATGAATGTTAGATGTTTGATGTCATAAGGCGTACATTGTAGGTCTCATATTAATAAATTTTACCAATAAAATAAATAGTTGACAATTTTTACTATAAAAATCTAATTTATCAAAAAAAAATCCCAATTTTCATCTATTTTTCTTAAACGGCGGTCAAAATTTTTGTTATGCATTGGTTTCAAAATATTTTCATTAAATTCAATTAAGTACTTGCCTTTTCTAGACACAATCCTTGGATGTGTTTTTAATGGTGGATTTTGTTGAGAGGGTGTTCTCAAATCATTATGTTTGCTACTAGTTTGTTCATTGTTAGCTTCATTGCTTAGTTGTGGGATGGCATTTTCTTCATTGTAATTTTCATCATTATCTATTTTTATGAAATTATGTTCATTAATAAGGGTAAATCATCTGCATAGATTGATCAACAATAAAATAAAAAACTTTATAATTTTAACATGGACTTCCAACATAATTTGGACTTCTAGATAAATATTCATCATCATTATTTAACTCATTATTGTCAATTTCATCATTATATATGACATTTGGTTCATTAGAAATAGTATTTATACCTTTTCTTGAGATAAATGTTTGCATCCATACTTTTTGTTTTTATCTCAACTCTTTTAATTACACCATTGTTTTCTTTAACTTCTTCCTCTTATTTGAATGAGCTCCATCACCCATGAATACACAAAGAACAATTTTATTTATTTTGATGGTGTGGACCCAAAAAATAATATTATTCCTTTTGATGGTCGGGGACCCAAATAAAAATTCCATTCCTCTTATCTTTGATGTGGACTATGCATAATTATGCAAAGAGGGTTTGTGTGGTCATAATTATCTAAATAACCTAAATATAAATGTTGGAAAAATAATTATTGTCTATTGAGATGATAATGCATATGCATTACATATATTATGTTTATGTGATCATATATAATATTATTATGATATATGAATATATTATTATGTGATGCAATCCAAAGTATCTAATATTGTTATGAAAAACAATGTTATAAAATTACATTCATATTTGCATTTTTGATACAATTCTAGGGTAAATTTACCCATATGTTTCATCATATATAATCGATTGAGACATAATCTAGGTTCCCAAGGCTCAATTTGGCCCAAATCACATGCTTAATTTCACCAATTGACTAATTGGATTAATTCATGAGCAATTTAGACCCAATTCATGTCTCTAATTATATCAATAGACTAATTAGATTAATTCATGACTAATTCAGCCCCAAATCATGTCTTGTTCTTGCCTAGTTAGGTTGAAGGGGCTAAGATTCACCCCAATTTCTTTTCTTTTTGATTAAATTGGTAGAATTTTCAAATTATTTTTTATGACATTGGGTTCAATTTACATCTAAATTAGCTTTAGATAGTTAAAATTTGGTTCACACCGTTCAATTTAGTCTATCTTGCATCAATCATTATAACAATAGACTAATTGGGTAAATATGTCAGGAAACATGAGTTTATTTATCCCCTTGAATCACATCATAGACTCATAAATTTCTAGGTTTGAGGAGTTTATATTGGCCCCAATTAACTTAAGGGTTACATTTTAAATAAAATTAGAGTTGATTAAGTCATATGCATCCTATATAGTCAATTGACCCATAAATTAGGTTCACAAGGCTCAATTTTACCCAAATCATATATGTAGTTTCACCAGTTAAGTAATTGGATCAATTCATGACATAATCAAACCTAAGTTATCCCTAATTTATGTCATTCTCTTATAGTTGGGTTGAAGGGGCTCAAATCGGTCCTAATTTCCTTCATGATTGAATGGGTGGACTATTTAATTTATTTTGTTATGATATTAGGGTTGATTGACCCTCTAAATCATATCATGTATAGGAAAAATTAGGTTCATTAGTTTTAATTTCATTTAACTTGCATCACTAAAACCAATATCGGCTAATTAGCTCAATATGTTAGGAAATATGGGTTAATTTAGCTATAAGTCACATCCTAGACTCATAGTTCGGTTAAATGGGTTTAGTTAACCCCAACTACCTTCATATTTGTAATTTTACTAAAATTAGTGTGTAGGGTTTAAGATTGATGTTGGCCTCAAATTATCTTATTTTAAATGAGTCTAGGTTAAATCAACTAATTATCTTAATATGTTAGGAAATATTAGCTGATTTATCCCCAAATGACATCCTAGTTTCACGATTAGGTTCTATGCATTCGTATTATCCTCAATTATCTTATTTTAAATGCATTGATGCTTAAAATAAGATTTGAAGTTTAGTATTTTCATTTTTGATAATATTAGGGTTTATATTAAATTAGGGTTTAAG
>JARHVA010007013.1:325000-342500 GCA_037957365.1 Torreya grandis
GTCTTCAGCTGTCTCGAATGTTCCCAACCATATTCGAGCTGCTTTCTTTGGGTCACGAATCTCTTCGGCCCATTTACCCCATGGTCTCTGCCTTACTCCTCTGTAATTCCTCTTTCGCTGTTGCTGCTGCTGCTGCTGGGAATTGAAGTTTTGTTTGACAAATAGAGGAAGCTCGCCATCATTCTTCTTCAATCTCTTCTACTCTGAATGCTTTCTCTTCTGCTTTTGCTTAATACACTTTTCTTCTGAGTGCCATTGAACGACCAAAACTATAAGAAGAACATATTCACTTACATATTTTAAATAAAATGAATGATCTTCGACACAATCGGTTCTACTAATTGGAGTTATTCAATCACCTAACTAGGTCCCTATTTTTATAGAACAATCAAAAGAACGAAGCAGCATATTGTACACAAGGGGCTACAGAGATTGTCGGAGGTTCTAAGGTCATTCGAATAAATAGAAGTCAATTTCAATTGAAGTATTATCATAGAAAATATAGAAGAATGTAGTATTTTCGATCCCATAGCGAAACCATCATTTCGGTAGAGCAGCGATATGCAATGATGTGGCTGTAGTGCAAGGTAAAGCCGCAACTGCGGAAGTAATACATTTGTAAGCAACAGTTCCATAGCGAAACAGCATTTTATACCTATTCTAAGCAGTGGTTTCACATGAATGAATAAAGGGAGGGAGGGACGGAGGCAGGGAGGGAGGTCGGTCTTCCTTTTCATTGGAATGTTGGATTTTTATCTCGATATTAGCATGATCTAAACATACAAATATATCGTTAAGGGTCATTGTAAATCTTCCAAGTAATTATTTCGCAATCTTTTTCTTTCTAGAGTGTCTTAGGAATTTGTGCAGCAAGAATTGTAGTGTGAGAAAGATTCAAAGCATGTGCAGGCATTGGCGAATGTTTTATTGAAGTGATCTCCAATTATACCTGGTAAAATAAGCATGCACATGATAGTATAAGGAAAAGTGGAAAGAGGAAGAAAAGCCCCCTCACATAGGCTTTTTCCCAGGTATAAAAATTATGTTTGTATTTGTTTATAGTATTTATTATTCCTTTTACATACAACATTCATTCATTCAGTTTTAGAGAATAATAAGCGGTAAACTGGATGTAAAAACCTTTTTGTATAATTGATTCATAAAAAGAATCCCAGAAAATTGATCAAGTTGTATTGAAAATGTTTTACAGACGATCTGGATAGATTAATTAGTAGAATATCCATATTTTTATTGGTATCATTGGGTTTTTTTAACTGCCTGTGTAGCTTTTGTTGTTGGTTGTTCATTTTTCAAAATTTGTGTTCATTACCAAAGCTACTCTAAGGTTAATGTTAAATAGGTTTTAGTTCTTCTGCAGGAAGAGATATCTAAAGGAAGGGGAAAAGATGAGCGAGAAGCATGGCTAGCGAAACGGAAGTTTTAAACATGGTTATTGTGCTAAAAGTATGTTTCATGGAGAACATGTTTTTATATATGGTCTTAAATTAGATGATCATCAAGAATAGATACACGTATATGGATTGATGATCTGTTGAAAGAACAAAATGATAATTAAAAATATTATATTGATTGATGATGCAAAAAAATTAGGTCAATTTTTTTGGAGGCTATAATTTTTGACCTGTAGTTTTATTTGAGCTTTTTCACGCATCAAAATGATCATTTTAAAAATTTTGATGCAATTTTAAGTCGTCTTATCCATTTAAAGTTGATTTCAATATTTTTTAGAGGTCATACGTGATCATCTAAGAGTCCAAAATTAATGTTTAATGATTTTTTCAGGAATTTTCTATTTTTATAAATTGCTTAAATTTAGGATTGGACATCAACTTCAAATAAATTTTGTCCCATAGATTAATTTTAGTGTTTAGAGTTTTTCAAGAGATTTTTAGAGCTATGCATGCTGGCATGCAAAACTTATTATAAATAGCAGCTGCTAAAAATAAACTTTTTTTTTAAATTTAATTTTTTTTAATTCTTTGCATTTCAACTCTAAACTCTGAATTAAAGCTTATTTAAATATGATTTGAGTTTGTAATTATTTAAAATTATTCAATACAAATCAATATAAATTATTGTTCTAAATTTTAACTTATTAATAATATTATCATCTTTTTTGGATTCATTAATTAATAAAACGTAAAATATTTTAAAAACGTAGATTTGAAATATAAACATAACCAAACAAATATATGTATTAACGGAATATATGAAAAATAATATTCTAAATAAGACAACGTTTAAATGAATAGCTTTCACTTTACTTGTTTACTGCTTTATCTACTTTCTAAGATATTTATTAATAAAGTTTTGAAACCAATAATCATAGATCTCTTAATGTTTATTATAAAAAATATAATGAACATTTGAGTATTTCAAATTTTATGTATTTTAAGAAATTTAATAAAAATTAAATGTTTATAAATAATATCAAATGTGATGTTGAAGAAAAATTATTAGTCTTATTTAAGTTATGTACTAAAAGATGAATCCTTGAAATTGATACTGTTAATATAGATGTTATTTAGAAGTGTTTCAAGCCTTACAATAAAATAATAATAATTTTATTTGTAAATATATTTTAGTAGTTAAAAAAATTAATCAATATTTATTTATTATAATTCATTTATGTATTTTATGATAATATATGAAAAGAATTCTACTTATACCAAAAAAATTTAAAAAAAATTGAATATAAATAAAAATAAGAATTGTCATAGATTTAGGACTCAATAATTTACATTTGCTATTTGAAGTTGAAACAAAGTACTTATCAAATATATGGCATGATAAATTGAAAAGGCAACATTAATTATGATCATGTAATATTTTTCATGAAAATACATGATAAATACTTGTATTCTTTTGTTCTAAAAGTTGTATGAAAGAAGCATTATCTAATAAAAAATTAGCTGTTATTCATATAAATAAAAAACCTTTATAATAGTTGAAAACTTAATAGAAATTGTAACAACCAAAACACTATAAATATATATTTTTCTTACAATAGTTTCCTTGTTCATTAAATATTAAATAAATGTGAATAACCTTTTTTTTTTCCTTGTTTTAATAATTATGTAGTATAACTCAACTTGAAAGTTATTGTTTGAAGAGATATGATGAAGAATACAATTTTGTTACATATTTAAAAAAGATGTTTTAGAAAGTAAATAAATAAATAAATGCAATTTTTAAGCTCATTTAGAAAAAAAGTCTCTCCAATATGAATAATTCTATAGAATGAGGATTTTTTTCTTATAAAGAGGATTTAAATTAATATGAAACATCATTTTTTACAAATTTATGATCATTTTGGCATGACAAAGATTATTCTAAATCAATAAAGATATGAGTATTAGCCATTTGTTATGTGGAAGTTAGAATTTTTTCATGGAATATTAAATATGCAGAAGAAGAAAGCCTATTAATATGAATTTGGATTCACATGCATCACTTTTGACTTATTATAAATCATGAGTGTTTTTCTATATATTTTATATGAAGATTTTATTTATTAAATAAAGGACATAATTACTATTTTTTTTTTAATATAAAATAAAATATATATTTTCATTCAATAGAAGAAAATTGTTTGGAGTAATAATGTTTCCAAACTATTTTTTCTAATGTTTGCATTCTTTTTCATATTCCAAGTTATATTATTTTATTTAGAGTTCAAAATTTTGAGAATGACTTTTACAATATAATAGGAGAAATAAAAATAACTAACCAATATATTACCAATCAATATTTTTTATTTGTCAAGTTTAAAAATATTTTCAAAAATTAATTAGAATGATCATTTCTAAGAAGATCCACTGATGTTATCCTTACTGATTGGATATAGCTTTACTAATACAAACAGTTGTTGGACCAATCCTCTTATTGACCTAGCTTGTAAGACATGTTGCGTGAGAATACCAAAACTTTGACTTTCGCCTTATGCAAGGATAAAGAGTTCTCCATATACTTGGGTGGTAGAATTTTTATTAATCTTGTAGATGAAACAATTTATCTTTATATTGTCCTAATAAGAATGAAATATTTTATAATAATTAATACATTAAACAGAGATATAAGAAACAAACAAGTGAAAACAACAGGTTTTTTTCATTCTATTATGATAAATTGAAGAAAATAAAGGACACGGTTAATTTTGATAAATTAAAGGAAGGAGTTAAAGATGGAAATGCTCAGGGCTGCCAAGGGCTACGTGGGGTTTACAGAATTGTTTTGAGGGAAAATATTTTAACACTGCATTGGTTCAAGAATGTGAACATTAATATCTACAAATCAATGTGTTTGCAATAGTTTGAAAATTGCAATCTAAACTCTCTTCTTCGTTTTAGATTGACTGAGCTCATCATCTACAAGGTCCACGCATTTTTATAGATAATTAATACATCTGTCGAAGACATCCAACGATTTTATTTTGTGTCATGCAAAGTTTTCAACTTTCATTTAAGCTTGCTGCTAAACTAACGGGCGCTTATGGCTGTTAACGAATTAGAATTACTGCAAAATACACCCTATAGTTTTCAGTTTTCAGTATATTGAATTAATTTGCAATAGAAAGCTCTTATAGAGATTTTTTAATTGAAACATCGCATCAAGGAATGGTTAGAAAGAGAAAGAACCCTATCTACATGCAACCACAAAACTAACAAGGGTTATGGCTATTGGATGGTATATTCACCCTGAGGAGATCCACCATCAATTTCTGTCTTGACGTATTTGGGTTTTGTGATTGCCGTCATATCCTGCTGATCATGTATCTGTCTCTTCTGTCGCGTGAGAAAATGAACTGGATAGGTTTCCATGGGATGAATAACTTCTCCAGCAACAACACGCTACAGATCAGAAATTACCATTTGTGAAGCGATCCACAGTGGAGGAGGAGCAGAGCAGGGTGTTATTAACATTAAAATCTAGGCTTTAGAATGACAAACAACCAGCAGTCGACATAATATAATACATTAATCTTCAAAGTCAACTTAAAGTCGACATAATATGTTTTTTTTTTTTTCCTTTTTAAACATTGGCATTGACGCAGAATCAGGCCACGACGACGACTTGAAAGACTTTAGCACACATCTCCAAGTCTGGGAATGGTTTAAGTGCTCCTTTAATAATTGACTGTGAGGCATCGTGAAAAATCCTTAATAGAACTAGATTTAAGCCTAGTTGTCTTTCAAAATGGCATAATTGCACTTCTTTTTCCAATGTTATACATTATATTAAGATTTTTTTCTCGATGCTTTATCAATCGAACTTTCCACAGCCAATAAGGTTACATCGCTTCACTTGGCACCTTCATTTGTAAAGAAACTTTAAAAATAATCGAAGCGAAAAAAAAAAAAAAACATTGAAGGAGTCGTCGTTTTTTCTATTAATTTGGTGGTATGTCTTGAGCTTTTATTACTGTTTTAGGTTTTCAAACACGGTTATAACAAAAGAACATCTATTTGGTATCAATAACTTGTTATTCATATTAGCAATAAATATGGTTTATCGTGATTCATCTCAGTATTAAACCTATTTCATAATAATAAAACATCAATGTTCACGAAATATTTGTATACAAATATATGATCAAAATAACATACAAAAAAGTAAGTGAGAATATCAAACATAAGAAATATCGTCAAAATATGATGGAGATAGGTCATCTTTTAGATGTTGAATAGTCTATGAAAAGGTCTTTTTTAAGGGAGGATCAAGGACGACCCCTTAATCCTACATAATTTCATAAAGTGTAAATGAAACACTAGATTCCCAACTATGAGGTGGAAGCACATAGAACCGTACTGCCTCACAACCTGGAAAGAGGAGGTTTATTGAAATAGATCAACAAAAGAATTTCCATAGAGTGAGAGAGTCCATCCCCACCATTAGATAGGAGGGATGGAGTACCTTGGTTAAGGGACATAAGTAATCAAATAGTTGTTTTAATTTTTCTATCTTATCTCTTTTTTTTAGTGATGAATACTTACTATTAAAACACTTGAAGATATCATAAATTATAGAAAAAAAAAAATACATGAAGGTTACATATCAAAATAACCGATTGAAATGCACAACTCATACTGCACATTGGAGGACAAATCCCAACTCAAAACATAGGTGGAAAAGAAAAAACGGTTAGAAAATTCACCACACAAAATCAAACTATATCACATAAGTTAAGCACAAGACAAAACAATTGAAGGAGGAGGTAGCAGATCATCCATGGGTGGGAGAGCTGCCCAAGCAAGATGCTATACAAAAGGAGGATTCAATGCTACCCAGCCATCTAGGGGATCCACTATCATATTAATAATCCATCCATTAGTGGGTTGCATCTAAGTAATTGTGCCAAGAGGAGAGCCTCTCCAAGAAGGAGCTAAGTTATTTTTACCATGTGGAAGTAGTGAACAACACCCCTTAGGTGAAAGCAAGTGGAAAAGTTGCCATGAATGTGTAACCAAGTTCTATGCCTCTTAAAAGGTGACGATGGAAACCCCTGGGGTGGTCCATCTAGTGGAACATGGCTCAAAGTGCAAAGAGCACTCCCCCAGTACTCCAAAAGCCCCTGTAGATGTTGAAATTTCATTACAACCTTGTCCATTTGGGAAGGAATCTACATGTAGGATAAATATATATTATAAACCTTGTTATTAAAGGAAAAAATGCATGAGCATTCATAATTGTTGAATATAACATGTTTTTTGGCCTTCGATGATTTTATAAGTATAATAGCTATGAAAAATTCCATTGAAATGTAATATAATCTGACCAATTGGTTGAGTACCTGAGAAGATCAAGATTGCAAGAGAAAGGCTCAAAGTGAAAAGATTGGAATAAACTATGGATTTATTTTCATGCAAATTGGGTTTGTGTACATAACCGAAAAGGTGTTTGAAGGATTGATGATGTTTGCAGGGAAGCCACTTAGGTGGAGTAATTTTCATATGAGAGATCAACTCCTTGAGCAAGAGGCCTTGATAGACTAAACACCATAGGAAGTGGGCTAGCTTGGGTTCCATACTGGCCCTTTGTTTAACTTGAAAATATAGATTAAGGAATTTAGGGCTAAAACGGTAGAGATAGCCTAGTGCACAAAGTTGATAAACTATCTTCATAGCAACCCAATTAATTACAAACTCGAATAAATAATATTCTAAATTTATCTACTAAGATATGTAAATAATACTAAGTACAACTAGTGATTGATATTACAATGAAATGAAAAAAAAGTACATAGTTTGATTACTATGTGTGTTCATATATGATATGGAACAAGCTAGGAATAGACTAGATATAGATTTTTGATTAGTCACTAGATTATATAAATTTTACCTTTATGGCCTCATGTAGTGGTGTCAACACCAAACAGTTATGTCGATATTTCTATATAACTTAGAAGAAAGTGTTCGATATAGAATAACTATTGGATCTAAACGTGACCCCCAAGAATGTTCTAGGTTCTATGTCACCTTTACTCGAGTGTGCTTAGATATGTCTAAAATATTACTGCTCTAGTCAAATCATCAAAATGGGTGGATGCAAAAAGTTGGGGGACAAAAAAATGACAATAAAAAAAATATTTTTCAAAGGCATACACCCTTTTAAGAAAAACTTTAGGAAATTTTAATTGATTTGGTCATAGCCCTAAAGGGCATATGTCATTTCAAACAAATTTTTATGAGGGGATGGTAAAAGCTTACAAAATTTGAATGAAATGATGTACGCCCTTTTCTAAATGCCATATACGTTATGCAGTGCAAAGGGAGTACACCCTTTAATAAGGGGAATATTCCCTTTGAGTTACAATATATTTTTAACTTATTTGTGCTTGTTTGAATTAAAAAATATTTAGTACAAGTTTAGAAATTTCATTTAAGCTACCTTTAATATTCTTATACATTAAATTTAGTTTACTAAATATAAAAAATTAGGGCCACTTTGCATCTTCTGAAATTAATTGTAGAGCTATAAGAGTTACCATTTATAAGTTAGTTGTTCAAAATCTATTCTTGTCAATACTTAGTTTTTAAAATTTTAGGATTGAAAATTGACTAAATACTAGAGTTATTAAGCTGCAAGCTCAAGTACAAATGTAATTGGTCAAAATAGAGATAGAGATCCATGTGTGTGTGTGTATGTATGTATGTATGTATGTATGTATGTATATATGTATAGGGGCTCATGTATGGATTGGTCAAGATAGAGATAGGGCCTATGTTAACATGTATGTAGCATCTACAAAATATGATGTTATGGAACATACACAAATGCATCAGCCTATCTTGACTGATACATCCAACCCTCGAAGAAAACTTAGACCGTTATCCTCATATCATATCCATGGTCAGGGTTATAATGTTAACACCAAATGTTCTAAGTGGTGATATTACTAAATTGAGGCCCCACCATACTATGACTATACCTAGTCCCAAATACAATAAATTGAAGGATAGCATAGGAATGCCCCCCCACCATAGATATATAGGGGTGACTATTCTGAAAGATATATCCTAATCTCAATCCTCTTTTACCTGATAATTCAAGGGAAGCTTTCCCTACCTACTCCATTAATGCGAAGGAGTAAAGTAAGGGAAGCTTGCATTCCTAATATCTATATTTAATTTAGTCATTATCATATCAAGGGAAACTTTCCTTCTAAATAGATATAAATTGATTAAGGCATGACTTTCAATATAAACTTACAATACTAATATCTAGATTTTATTTTCTTCTAGATTAAGGCATGGCTATCAATTGAATCTTTCTTTTGGATAGATAGCTTTGTTCTTGCCTTACCTACTTAGTTATACCCTACTTGATAAGGAAATGGAAGATTGTTTATTTGTATACACATTCATTCATGACATACCTTCTTTTCTTTCTAGAATATATTTTTAGCTATCAAGAGAAGCTTGCTTCCTAATATATAGCTTGCATATATTCTTGCCCTACCTACTTATCTATTCACTACCTACTTAGTTCTATAGCTAGAAAGGGAAGCTTGCTTCCTGATAGATAAAATGAGAAATAATATTTAGAATCATGTTGTATATGTAATATATATATATATATATATATATATATATATATATATATATATATACCCTTGAGTATGACTTACCCACTTTATCTACTTGACTATGACCTACCTATTTTACCTACCTGTATATGCCTTACTTGATTGAATACATGAGCCATATCTTGATCTTGACTATGCCCTACCTATTTTACCTACTTGAATATGCGATACTTGATTGAATACATGAGCCATATCTTGATCTTGACTATGCCCTACTTATGTTCTTATACTTGAGTATGCCCTACCTAATTTAAATCTACTTGAGAATTCCTTACCCAATTGAATACCTAAGCCATATTTTGATCTTGAATACATATATCTAATTTTGAACATATCTATCTTCCCTGATCCATTAATTGAATACCTGTTACATGGTTGAATACCTAAGCTATGTCTTAAAACAAGATGGGGCATTATTATATCAAGGGATAAAGGAGGAGGCATTATCAACGGATGCTTGAAAATTAGGAGAGGTTAAATTATCACTTATATAGATAAAGGAGAGGGGGAATTTACTATTCCATATCTTTAAATGAGTGGGGGCATTCTCAAATAAATAAATATATATATATATATATATATATATATATATATATATATATATATATATATATATATGTTGATGATTGGGAAAAAATCTTGGAGGAAATTTTAGGCTGAATTCCTAAATAATTTATGGGATTTTCGATCAATGGGTATGTTGATATGCATAAATGACTAACCTATTACATATGTCCTATATCATACTTGTATTCATGATATGATCAATCATACATGATATATATTTCATACCTAGTAATACATGTAAGTATGCAATCACTCATACATGACATTTACATGTAATTTTGAGCTAATCACTCATACTAGACATGAATGTAGCTAATCACCCTAGTACAATCCATTAAAAATAATAGGAATTAAAAAATCATTCAAGACTCATCCTAAATATACACCATTCACTTTGAAACAATGCTAGACAAATGTTTAATTCCATGTATGTTTCAATTCTAATGTCATCCATGCCTTACCTGATCACTTTAATCCAAACTCACATAGAATAGAGTCATCTTATAGCATTCCAAAATCACATAGGATAGTACATATAAAACAACTGATACCAGTATTATTTAGGGTGGGTGGGAGTACTTATAAACCCTATTTTATCAAAATCACTCATATATCTATCTCCCTCTCACCAAACCATATGGAGAGACGGGGTCAAGTACATAAAACATTATTAATCATTGAAATCACTCCCTCATCATTATTCATTATCCCTCATCAAACTTAATCACTCACTCATCATCTCTCCTCATATATTATCATCCCTAATTACTCCTTTATTAAACTCACTGTCTACAATCATTCATAGTAACTCCATTATCATCTCTAATCACTCCCTTTTTATTCCACAATGTTCTTGATCATCCTTAATCATGACCTCAATGTCCCTAATTATCCCTAATCACACCCTCATCATCCCTTACCATCCCTAATCATTTATTATTTTCCTTCATTGCCCCTTATCATCCTTAATCACTCCATCATTGACCCTTATCAGCCCTCATCATCCCAAATCACTCCCTCATCTGACCTTATCATCCTTTATTATCCTTAGTCACTCCCTCATTGGACCTCATTATACCTCATCATCCCTAATCACTCTCTCATTTACACTAATCATCCCTTACTATCCTTAGTCACTCACTCATAAACCCTCATTATCCCTAATAACTCCCTTATTAACCCTCATCATCCCTCATAATCTCTCATTATCCCTACTGACTCCCTCATAAACCTTCATTTTACTTAATCATCTCTACTCACTCCCTCATTATCCTTCAATTTCCCCAACCATTCATAATCATCCTTGATCAATGATAATCACTCCCTAATCTAGAGAATAGTTTGGAAAAGGTCCCAAAGTAGACCAAAACCTACATCATTGTATAGGGCCCATTGAGACCTTTCCAATGGTATGCAAAATGTAGAAAATAAAGCTCCTTGTGAAGCCTGTCAAAGTTATAGTCAAGCTAGTCGAAGCAAATAAAAACTAGTCAAGTTCAAGAAATTGACCATTATGTAACAATTTGAATCTAATTCGATGATGTAGATCTCATCAAGAGATTTATGGCATAATTTGAATGGATCAATTTCAAGTCTGTATGCAGAAGATAGTGCGTGTTGAAGTTTCATGTCAATAGGTAAAAATAGTTGTCTCAAAGCACTAAGTGGCATAATTTGAGCACACTAAGTGGACAAATTGTGAGGTAGCATGCAACAGTAAGTTCCAAAAAAATTTGTTTTTTTTCAACTTCATCTTTGATAGGCCTATGTAGATGGTATAAATAGGCTGGCTATGGAGACCATAACTAGTAGAGTCCACTTTTGTCTTAGAAGAGGACCCTTCTACCAATACAAATATTGAGCATTCATCCAATTGGACATTGATAAGTGTCAAATTATAAATTTTCCACATCATGGATCATCAAGCCACCACATGGATTACCACCTCTATATTTCTCCATTGTCATATTCTATTATTTATGCCAACTTGAGCCCATATTCAGGCTAAGCCCCAAGTTGGGATGCTGAGATCTGAGTTGGGGTGGAAAGACGAGTTGGGATGATCCAACTCGACCCAAATGGGTTGAAACATATCTATGCTATCTAACCTAGATGCGAGCCCATTTACCTTAGATGCCAAGTTTAACATGGTTTAAAGGTTTGATGTATACATGCCACAGTTTTCAAATGCCATCTCACAACATGAGTCATGTTTATTATTTTAAGATGACTACGCTCCATATTAACACAAAGCCCATGCTCCACTATGTTATCATGGTTTACAACCAAATGCCACTAACTTACAATGACTAAGTCACCAATTTTAATGTGTATACCAAATCATGTTCTAAGGTAAGTATGATGTCACCAACATAACTCAACATAGCCCAAATAGATAGAACTCAAATGCATGTGGATGGAGAAGCATCCAAAATGGCCCAAAGACCTAGTTCAACAGTAAGTGGGCATCTATTTTAAGACTCATGATGGAGATACAATGGTAAATGTGGGATAAATTCCTTATCATCATTTTCAAATAGTCTTTCAAGATTATTTAAAGACTTAAAACCATTGAAACTCCCAAAATGTGGGACTGAATAGATTTCCATTAGCCAAAATCCAATATAGAGGAATTCAAATTTGGCTTTTTTGGTTAAAAGGATTAAGTCCCACTATTACACCCACAATTTCAAGAACTATTTAAAGTGCACAAAATTGTATTTAAAAACAACCTTTCAACAGACTATGATAACGCCATAATAGACCAGTTTGTGAAATCTCAAGTTTAATGGAAGTTGAAGAGGTTTTTAGCTCTTAGTGTAAACTAGGGATTTGTCTTAGTCTTTGAGATGAGCTAAATGATATGTTGAATTACCTATGATGATTTTATTAAAGCCATTTTTTAAGTTCATTTTTGAGAATTTTGAAAAAAATCCACAGTGTTGTGATATTGCATTGATGATAGTAAGGTAGAAGGTTTGTTTGTCGGTTTTGGGACTTTATAAAGGCCTATTGTTGATTTATATGTAGTCTTAGAGTATCCATTTTATAATTGTGAGAGTTGACTATGTAATCACTTTTTAGGGAAATGGATTGGTTCATACCACACTTGAACTCGAAGATGTAGGCATTGACAAATTCCAATATCACACGCTTGTCATGAGTTAATTCTATTTGTGCGTTATTTTTTTGCATTTTCATTAATCTTATTTATTAATCATTATTAAATGAATAATTAGTTAAATATGACATATTAATAAAAAAATTGAGCACTTTGAGGTTTGAGACAAATACATATTAAAAGGTCAATTTCAATTTCATTTCCTTGACTATTTTTCAATAAATTATGTGATTTGATAAAAGTACAAAGGTAAACATTTTTTGCACTGGATAAGTGTAGAGTTTATGGATCAAGTTTGGTATCAAAGCAATTCTTGCTAGTCACTAATATCTTTTCCATAGTGTGTGTGACTATTTGGGACTCACTTGAAGCCATGGATTTGTATCCATGAATGTAGTTACCCATGATGCTTTTGATATTGGGCATAATGATACAAATGATTGTTTCACATTGAAGATAGTAGACACAATAGATGACAAAACTAAATATGATGGTGGTGAATGTGAGTACACATCAACGTAGACAAGATCAATAGATCATTGAAATTTAAAATAAAGTAGATTCTCTTTTTAATTAGTTAGCAAAAGAGTCAGGATAGAGGAAATACCATTAATATGATCCTAGTACTTCAAATACTCTAATTTATAGTCATTCCTTGAGACATTGACATGTGGTAGAACATTGTTGGTTGTGACATCCTAATTATGCACTGCAATGGTTCCAACAGAAGAATGTGGGTAGAGAAAAAACTCATGGTATTCTAAATACCACTTAGCATTTATAATCCCAAATTCGATAAAGTACACCATATAGACCTCCAAATATTATCTTACATTGCACGAAAGCATCCAAATAGAGTATACTAGTTATTTTAGAGGGAGGTGTCATTAGACTTATTTTTTATAGAGAAATCAGAATAGATTATGTGATCACTGACAGAGTACATCGATTAGGCTTGCTAGAATTACCATTGCCACATGATAAAATAACTAGCATGTGGAATGGAATTATCTAAAGTATGGAAACATTTTGTTTCACCTTGTGATTTGTAGTTGGGAGATATTTATGAGACATGGTGACTCTCGATATCATCCCATTGGAGATGGATGGGATGGTTCTAAGAAATATATATCTCTTCACTCAACAAGAATCTTTTAGATATGATGGCATAAAGCTTTACTTAGATCACACTTGGATCATGCAATTTGAGATGGGGTAGGTCGGTAGACTCAGTCATGATGATTCTAGTTAGACATCATACTCGTATGTACTAGGTGACCATCATAAACTTGAAGGCAAGGTGCATGATGATCTATAGGGTGACTATTAAAGGATATAGGCCCACACCAAGATTCTATAACTAGTAAGGACTATTAGGTGGTAGTTAAAGGCTTTTAGGTATGTTGGTTTATTTGGTTTTATATACTCATAAAAGCAACATAAATAATGTGCTAGTTAGGATGTATGAATAAGACCCATATGGGAAATATTATGAAATACATCATGAGCAGTTGTTAAAAGACCCAAGGGGCACTATTTGTATCTATATATACATGAATTATAAAAAATATAGTTTTTTATGTTGTGGAAGTCACATGTACATAAGTATTGAGTGATAGGTTTATCATGCTCAAGTTACCTTCTCACATTGTGGTAGACATTTTCCATTAACAAAAATATATGCAAGATAGGGAATGCTATATTCTTGTTTCTGGTAAGTGTTATTCTACAAAGAATAGTTTAGTAGACCCAGGAAGTACTAGGTCCACACATATACTTATATATAGAGGCCATTAAGACTATACAATAGAAGAGGTTATTGATGGCCATGTAGTAGGAGAGGATTTGTAGAAGATGTGATCAATCGATTGTTCCAAGCATTTTAGCGATAATTGTGGAACTTGAATAGATCAATAAGACCTATTAGAATATATTCAAAACCAAATGACATCTAGGGGATCATTAGAGTCAGAGCTAACTGCCAAGATCCATGTAAATATCCTCACCTTAAGTACCAGGTCTAGTACCAACTTTTTTAGGACAAAAAAACTTCTTAATAGGGAGGATAGATATGAAGGATAATTTGGAAAAGGTCATGAAGTATACCAAAACCTACACCATTGCATAAGGCCTATTGATACCTTTCCAATAGTATGGAGAATGTAAAAAAGAAAGCTCATATGCTCCTTGTACAGCTGGTCAAAGTTCTAGTCAAGCTAATCAAAGTAAGTCAAACCTTGTAAAAATAAAAAAATTAACCACCATAGAATAATTCAAATCTAGTTCCATGATGTATAAATAAATAGGAGATTTTTCTTACAATTTTAATGGATCAATTTTGAGTTCTTATGTGCAATATATTGCACATTGAAGTTCTAGGTCAATAGGCAAAAATAGGTATCACAAAGTGACAAGTGACATAATTTGAGCATGCCAAGTGGACAAATTATGATAAAACATGTGGTAGTAAGTTCAATAATTTTTTTCAATTTATTCAACTTCATCTTTGACAAGCATATGTATAAATCATAAATAGGTGAAGTACAGGCACTATACCCAGTGGTGTCTATTTTTGTCTGAGAAAGGGACCTTGCCACCAATAGAGATATGGAGCATTCATCTAGCTAGATGTTTATAAGTGTCAAATTATGAGTAGTAAATATGGTGGGCCCTTAAGCTACCACATGGATTATCACCTATATATTTCTCCATTGTCAAATTCTATTATTTATGCCAACTCGAGCCTGTATATGAGCTAAGACCTAAGTTGGGATGTTGAGATGTGAGTTGAGGTGGAGAGATGAGTTGGGATGATCCAACTCAACCTAAATGGGTTAAAACAAGGCCAATCCATCCAAATAAAATGGGAGTCCATTTACCACAGATGCCAAGTTTAGTATAGTTCAAAGGTTTGATGCATACATGCCATGATTTCCGATTGCCACAACACAACATGAGCCCTGATTAGTAGTTTAACATGACTCGGTTCTAGATTAACATAAAGCTCATGCTCCACTATGTTATCATGGTTTCCAACTAAATACCACAAACAGACCATGGATAAGTCACAAATTATAACATGTATGTCAGAGCACATTCCAAGTTAAGCATGATGTCACCAACATGCCTCGACATAGCCCACACAAATAGAACTCAAATACATGTAGATGGGGAAGAATCCAAAATTGCCCAAAGATCAAGTTCAATGGTGAGTGTTAGTCTATTTAAAGACTCACATTAGATATCCCATTGTAAATGTGGTATAAATTCCTTGTTGACATTTTCAATTAGTCTTTCAAGACTATTTAAAGACTTAATACCATCAAGACTCCCCAGATGTATGACTAAAGTGATTTACATTAGCCAAAAGCCAATGCTGAAGGATTCAAACTTGGATATTTTGGTTAAAAGTATTATGTTCCCATTTACACACCCACAAGCTCAAGTAATATTTAAATTACAAAAAAATATATTTAATAACCTTTCAATAGACTATGATAGTACCATAATAGACCAGTTTCTGAAATCTCAAGTTTTAATGAAATTGGAGAGGTTTTTAGATTTCAATGTAAACTAGGGATTTGTCTTAGACTCTGAGGTGAATTCAATGATTTGTTTAACTCCCTATGTCAATTTTATTATATCCATTTTTTATGTCTATTTGTGATACTTTTTGACAAAAATCCATAGGATTACGAGATTACATTGATGACATTAAGGGGAAATGTCTGTCCGTGGGTTCTAGGAATTTTAGAAGGTCTATTTCCAATTTATATTCTATCTTAGAGTATCCATTTAATAATTGTGAGGGTTCTCCATGTACTTAGTTTTCAATGAAATGGATCAATTCATACTATAACCGAACCTAGAGATGTAGACATTACGAAACTCTGTTATCACGTGCGTATGCATTCTTTTTCCTCATTTTGATTAATCTCATTTATTAATCATTATTGAATGCATAATTATTAAAATATGACATATTAACAAAAAATTGAGAAGTTTGAGGTTTGAGAAAAATATATATTAAAAACTCAAATTCAATTTCTTTTCCTTGAGTGTTTTTTGAGAAATTGTATGATTTGAAAAATTATCCAAGGTAAACTTTTTACACACTAACTCAATGTAGAGTTTACAAATCACTCCTTATTATCACTAATCATACCCTCATATACCCTCATCATTCCTAATCACCACTAATCACTCCCTCATCATCCCTCATCATCCTTAATCACTCCTTCATTGACCCTAAAAATCCCTCATCATCCCTAATAACTCCCTCATCATCCCTAATCAGTCCCTTACTATTCGTCATCATAATTATTCACTTTTTCATCATTATTTATCACCCCTCATCATACCTAATAATTCCCTCTTCATCTCTCCTTGTCCTTAATAATTCCCTCATCTTGAGTATCATGGAATCATCTTATGTTACTGTAGGACTCACCCATAAAACTGTATGTACTAATGACTTGTCTCTACCTCTCATGGCTCTCCTATAATGCAAAAAGAAAGTTAAATTTATTTTTCCACTCAGGGATGGGAATATTATCTTTAGGGATGTCTCTCATTACCTATAAATTTATATCATATGGTTGAAAAATAGTAGAGGGTATTGATTTTATCATGTATATACCCATATAGATAATTAAATAAATATGGTTTGTCAAATTGGCTAGCAAGTCAAAAGATATGCTACCAAA